>JBAJNP010002444.1:0-48146 GCA_036877545.1 Yasuhikotakia modesta
GCTGTTTTCCTCCTACTGGGCTATTTTTAGCACACCTGCCCCTCTGTGGGGCTGTTATCAGCTGCGAGTGGCTGTTTATTATATACATCAGACATGCCTGAACGGTTATGACAACCATCAGGTTCTTTCAACACGTATGACAGGACCACCAACAGTACAGCTGAGGATTCTGGGATACGTCAGACTCATCTTGGCTGCCACAGAGAGGCATTGTGGGAAAGAGAATGGGTGCAGCAGAGTGTGGGCGTCTTGTGTTACCCATCTACACAATCTGAGTGGTACGACACAAGAGCGGCTGCTGTATGACTGTCAGAGGGCTCGGCTCTTTGTCCCTGGCTGATGATAAGTGATACGCTTCATCCAGAGTGGCGGCACCAGCAGCCGAGTGTCATTACCCTCATCACAATAAAACTATCTGATCAGGTTCTGGGCCGGTATGAGGAGCCGGCAGACCCGTTCTGCTGTGAACACAAAGAATCATTATTTCTTGAGCAGCTTTGTAGTGATGCTCTAGTGCAAAGGGGCTCAAACTGTGGTACACGAAAGTCCCCCTGTGGAAACGTGACTTAACTCTGAAGAAGTGCAATACTGAAAATACAGACATCGCACTGCCATTGTGTCAACTGATCTACATACATTTTAATTAAAGACTAGCAAATATTCAAACATTCAAAAATATATTTAGCATTATTAGGATTAAATAAAACTTTACATGTAATTCTTTATAATTTTTGCTATTGAAAGGCAACATGTTTAAAAAATGCTTTAAATGATCCTGCAACAAAAAGGGCTTACAGTTCAATTAATTATACAAAAATATTGATATTAAAATATGATACTATGATGCTCAATGTCCATAAGCTTGCCATGAAAGACTCAAAAAACCTTTTATAGATCATAGATGGACCGACCTGAACAGTTTGGAGAAAACTACTTCAAGTTTTGTAACATCAGGCTTAAAAGAGTCTTACGGTGGAATATTGAGCTTCTTTATTGATATTATGCAGCATCTGTGAAGATCAGACACTGAAAAGCTACTCGGGTTGTCTAAAAATTCTTCAGGCCACAACTAGCCAGTAAGCCCAGGTGGCAGCCAATCAGAAACGACCTCCCCGGGCTCCAATTAAACAACTGAGCTGGTCTGAGAAAGAGTGATTCAGACGTGAGCTGACTGAGAAGGCTTGGTCACACACAGACAGCATCAGCTATAGAGCATAAAATAAGTATCTGGTAAATATTTAACAAACACGCTCTGCCTAATTTCTTTCTTAAAATCTTGGCTGACTCCTTATTTTCTCTGTACTTAGAAACACAGAGCTTGAACATGACTTTATTTGTGGCTAGATTAAGTCTCTCTACAGGGCTAGCAGGACTGAATTGTTGTCACTTTAATTTTTGTAATCTTAGCCACTGACTGAATGAGACATGGGTGCACGCTGAATTGCTATATAGTGATGCTCATATGAAAACTCAACTGAACACTTAACTCTGCATTAATAAAGTGTTGAAAATGTCACTAGGTTTATTTTGTTGCATTCACAACTACACAGAATACTGCTGCATTTGTGCACAGTGTTATGAAAGTACCACTGCACTCTAAAAATGCTGGGTTGTTTTTTTTAACACATGGCTGGGTAAAATAAGGACAGATCATACTTTTGGATTATGAATAAACCAATGCTGGGTTGTTGTTACTGAACGTTGGGCTAAAATAACCCAGCATTTTAGGCCAAAACATTCCAGCATAGGTTGACTTATAACCCAACAGTGTTCTGTCAACATTACCCAACGATGGGTCAAAACCAGCCCATCATTTTTTTAGAGTGTGCTGCTACATTTAGCAGCAAATGTAAACTAAGACTCCTGTGGAGTCTCTGGGGCGTGTGATTCAACAGCAGGACTGGATCTGCTCAGATCTGTTGACAACTAGTTGATAGATTTTGCCAGTTTGCATAGACCAGACCTAGAATCTGTGAAACGTCTTCAAGTTTGACACCATTTGAAATAATGAAACGAGAGCGAGAGCCTGGTTTCATTTGCGTTGGCTTTACACCATTACACAGAGCTGCTGTATTTCTGTGCCACACGCTGGTTTATTATTGTGCTGTTGCTGATTTCATATGTAATCGTTCTTAACAGTCACACACATACTGTGAACTGTGATTAGTTGTCTTGCATGCCAATCAGACGCCCCCCTTTCTGTCTGAACATCATTGATGGAACACACTGCAGTCAAAAGTCAGCCTTTTAATTTTCCTCACTGTTACTTTTCATTTTAGCAATAGTTTTTGTTAACAACAAAAGCCTCAGTGAGTTGATTTGCACCATTTGGCCATTTGAAGCCATTTCACCCACGGGGGCATAAATGACACCGCACCTCATCTACCATGTTAATGTAATTACAATGGCCGTACATTAGCTTCTTCCAAGAAAAATTTTTTTCCAAAGAAGCATAAAGACTGCTAATTTATTTCTCACTGTCTGTTTCAGCTTTTAAAGCAATCAATTTAAATCATACTGTGGAATTGTGCCATTTGTGACAACCAATCACTACGAGGCTCTGCCAGAGATAATGGAAGAATCAATTATCCCGGCTCCTGAAAACAAAACTCTGAGAACAATTTCGCACATTTATAATGGCTTTGTTTTGTAGCTCTGCCATTGAACTGGTTTTTACTGAGGTGCAAATAAACACTGTGGAAGCAGACTCAGCTTACCATGTCGTATTTCATTTGAATACCAAAGGGAATACGTGAGACTGAAGATGAATGAGAATCCTGATGGAATTCCGATATCATATTAAGCAGTGGGAAGAAAGTGAGTCGAGCCAGTGAGAAAGTGAGCGTGCACGGAAAATGGGGGTTGATGGAGAGCACAAACAAAACAGGTTGAGATGGTTTAGAGGAGAAACACAAACACAACTAAAGATCTAAAGGTGGCCATACTCGTCCTGGTTGGGCGCAGTGGAGGGCTTGCCCAGCGCATCAAACGCATCCTTGGCAAGGTCATTATCTGCATTCTGCTGGGCTCCTCCCTGTACCAGAGAGTCCTTGCTCTGGGGGGGACCGGTAGGCTCAGATGGGTTCTTTGGCCCAGTGCTCTGTGTTGCTTCGCCCACTGGGGGCTTGGTAGAATCTGCTTTGGCCGAATCTGCATGGGTTGTGGAGGTTGGGGCGGTTGAATTTGATGCAGGGGTGGATGTCTGTTTGGGGGCGTCTAAGGACTTTGAGGTCTGGTTGGAGGGTGTATCGCTCAGGTCCACCAGAGGGGCCACGGCTGCAGGTGCAGCTTGTGGGGAGGTAGGAGAGGTGACGCTAGCTTTGGGAGTGCTGGATTGGGGGGCGGGTTTAGTGGCTGGCGTGGGGTCGACCGCAGGGGCGGTGCTTGAGGTAAGGGTGGTGGAATCGCTAACAGGGCTGTCAGGGCCAGGATCAGTGTTAGTGGTTACAGAGGGAAGCAAGTCCACTACTGTTGCTGTGGTATCAGCAGCATGCCTGTGAGAACAGGGGGAGGAGAGAGAGAGATTCACACAAAAAAAGGAGGGAGGGGGTAAATTAAGGCCAAAGCAAAATATACACACATAAGTAAGACAAACATGCACTACAGTGCAAAGTAAAGATCAATTGTGTTAGGTAACTGAAGAAAAGTAAGGGTATGTACCACACAGAGGAACTTTAAGTTCCACAAACACATGTAGAGGTTAATAGTTACACATTACTGAGAAGAGGAGCATCAAATCTCATACTGTAGGTGGTAGGCAATACAAAAGCTGTAAAAGAACACCAGGCTAATGATGTGATCGGTCCTGGGGTGGGCTTGACTTATTATTCGCATTATTATTATGCAGTCAAGTATAATAAATAAACCTGCAGCTCAGCTCTGCTTCAGTTACAACAGCAACAATGAAGAAATAGTCTTTTATCTGCAGATAGTGTATGTCAGAGGGAGTTTTAATCAATAAACAAAAGCCATCGCTTTAGGTCAACACTAAAATAATAATCAGCACATTTATATGCGACTGTAATATTGTCTGTATGTGGCTAAGGGGGGTTTTGCAATGATTTTGGACTCACTCAGGGTCAGTCAGTGGGGTGGTCTCATTGGGTTCGGTGGGACCCCCTCCCTCATGGTTTGGTGTCCGTTCTTCCTCAGTTCTGACCTCCACAATGGGCTCCTTGGACTCATCCTTACTGTAAAAGAGGACAAGCGTATTTATCAACAACAAACTCCATAAAACAAAGCAAGTCTTGCTCTATTTAACAAGGAGGCCTCAGGGACTGGAGCAATTTGAGGGCCAGATCAGGTATATGGATTTTTATAGTGTATTGAATACAGCTGTTGCGTTCATCTGATTCAAATACATTACCATGGTAATCTAGCTGGTAAATTAGTTTAGTAAATCAGTAATGGTTCTCGATTATTTGCTAAATTCATTTTTGGCTGACTTTTTTTCTAAAATTTGTTAAAGAAATCGCTATAAAAACAACTTTTTTTAAAAAAATTAAAATGTAAAAAAATAAATAAATTGCATTTGTGTTGAGGCTAGTCAAACAGTTGGCAGCACAAACTGAAAACCGAACAGCTGGCTTGATCAGCGGAAACATTCATTATTATTGAGCCTGGCAGTAAAATACAGGTAAACTAACCAAAAAATGAGTTTACGGATATAACTAATTACGTTTTTAATTAAACCATAAATGAATAATATAGAAGAAACAGCAACGTCTTCTAGGTATAGAATTCTTAATGAAAACACGAGGAGGTTTCATCTGATTCTGTTATCTTAACACTGCTGCCCTGAGCCAATATGCACATCATTCTCATTCATAGAGTCAGATATGGCACATCAGACCTGCCTCCAGCCCTCCTGCAGAGCTGATAGGACTGATAATGACGACAGAGCAGAACGGTGACGGATGCTGGGATCAGACAACAGAACACACACAGATGACAAGAGACTGGATGAGAGAGGAGAGAAAAAAGAAGACATAAGAAAAGGAGGAGATGAAAGATGAGAAGAGGAGAAAAAGAAAAGAGATGTGAGGAAAAGAGAGGAGATTAGAAGTATAGAAATGGGAGGGGATGATAAAATGAGAAAGGAGGAGATTAGATGAGCGAGAGAGAGGAGTTGAGAAAAGAAAAAGACAAGAGAAGAGAAAAGAGAAGACAAGCAGAAAAACAGATGAAAGATGAGAAAAGGAGAAAAAGAAAAGAGATGTGAGGGGAAAAAAGAGAGGAGATAAGAAAACTACAGAAATGGGAGAAGATAATAAAAAAAGAGGTAAAGAGAAAAGTGGAGATATGAAAAGGAGAAAAAAAGACGATAAAAAGAGACATAAGATGAGGGGGGCTCACGTGAAGGCAGCTTTTCCTTCTTCGATATCCTTGCTCTTGGCAGAGGGGCCGGATTTGCCGCAGAAGTTGACGGCGATGCACATGAGAAGGCCGCATTTGTTCAGGAAGTAGCATGTGACATCCACACCCAGGAGGAGTAGGATGAAGACGACGATGAGGATGCCCACGATGGCCCCGGTGCCCAATCCTGAGCTGGTTTCTTGAGGAGGAGGGACAGAAGACAAACACATCAAAACAAATCCACCAATCACAGCGCAGCTCTTAAAGTGTGCTGCTCCTCCACAGTGCCACATGATCAGTCCAATTACACTGTTTCACCAGAATTTAAGACTGAAACTGTTTTATTCTATATAAATAGTTTACACTAGTTTTCATCACACCAGAGTAAAAGTCAAAATATGTGATTTCAATCATATAATTAGGAAGTAAACATTAATAAGTTAATATATTGTATATTAATTTAAATACAAAAATAAGTTAATTTATATTTAAAAACTATTTCAAACTTTTGGTATTAAGTTCCTTATCGTGAGTAAATAAACTTCAAGGTTTTCCTAGTAATGCAAACACACTTAATTCAAATCAATCTCTGCTGAAATATTTGTTTTTAAGCAATTCTTTGTTAATGTGAACACAGCAGCACAAAACACACACTTCTCTTAAAGCACAAAAACACATTTAAACATTAAAGTTTTGGTAACAACTTTATAATGAGGAACTGTTACTTTTGACTCCTAAGGTTTGCATATCTTTAACAGTAACTTACATACGTTATGTTTGTTTAAGGCAGTGAGGACGAAAGCTAACACACACTCAAGAACACAATTTCTAAGCTTTTTCAACACAGACTTTTAAAAACAGTAAAACATTCCATGTGTTATGCACACACAGCATCACATACAGCATCACACCTTGTATAGCGTCATTCGAAACAAAGGCATTCATTACTCACATGGCAATTAACCCAGCATGCTCATTCAAATATGGTAATTAACTGTACAGAACTTTATGGTCTTGTTTAGAACAGTAAGTGCAAGATTTCTGTTCACATGCAGAGAAATTACACAGCAATGAAACTGTGAATATAATGTCGATACGAAGCTTTTGGCGCTTTTTGGCATTCACTTACACTCTTAACTCCTGCGTAAACACACAAACGACAAGCAAACAGAACGTTAAAACAACAAACAAACAAAAAGTTAAACGAAAGAGGCTCAGGCGAAATGGACCAACAAAAGCAGAACTGTGTTTTCAGCGAATGAAAACACAGACTACTTACCAGGAGAGAAATGCTACACCATGAAAATGCTAAATAGTTACAGGATCTGCTCAGACATTGATGGAGACACCGATTCACAAACAAAACATAAAACATGAGGTTGGAAGGGAGAAACACAGTTTTGAGGGATTGCACTCATTTTTTTGAAAGCCAATAGGCATCTGTTACTTCATCATCATGAAGCCTGATTTATGAGAGATGTAAATTATCAAGTATCATTTGATTGGACAAAAATCTGCTTGGTGCAGGATAAATCATCAATAATTCACACCCATCTTGCCTGAACAGAAAGACTGTGAACTTTAAATGTATCTATCTGGGAAAGTTTAATTCTGTTAGCCTTTAAGACAATTTAAAAAGGTCACAAAACAAAATGTCTGGAGTGTCATTCAATTTACCATACAAATGTACAAAAAATGCCTGCATCTTCACAGATCTGAGCTCTCTGCATGTTTAACCAAACTCAAATTAGAAATGTGTATTTTCCAGACTGAAAGCAAATATGACTGTGCTCCATTTAGTAAACTGCTGTACTAAACATGCAACTTTGTGTTTGTATCTCATTAGCTTTGACTGTATAAAGCACTGACAGCAAAAAACATTTAACTAATATAGTTTACCGTCCACTTTAACTTTGTATCTTCGCTTCATCAACTTTTCTTTTGTGTTTATAGTCATATCGTAGACAGCCTTGAATTAAAATGAACAGCCTGACTGAATGTTTAATTAGACTTACACTGAATTCTAAGCAAGTGTCTCTAATGAAACGCCCTCTAAATCATTAATGTGGCCTCATAAAGATCTCAAATTCATCTACATGTATCATTGTGATCATGAATTATGGATGCACTCAACAGAGACCTGCAGGGAAAATGCATTAGACAAAACCAGTCCAGGAAAAGATCCAATTTTCAACACTCATCATAACCTGCAGTTGCACTTGAGCGTCAATAAGGAAGGAACATGACGTACTGTTCTCAGAACACCGTGTGCTAAGGAAAGCATGCGCTATCTAACAAACAAAACATGAACATTCATCAAGGTTTACAGGCCTGTCTGCTAGACAGTCTTCCCATTTTTGCTCATTTGGTGATTTGTTGTCAATTAACACGCGTTCGGCTGTGGACACAGTGTCTGTAAAGGTGTATGGGAGTGCAGTGCATGCTGGGTAACGGTAGGCAGAGCTGACAGATTTAATCTACTGCCCAGTCGGAGAGGCCCGAGAGCACTTCTTCTGGCTCGGGGCGTGCAGTGGGCTGCCACTTGTTTTCCTGAGCTTCAGCCTGCATTTTAACAAGAGCGATAAATCACGGCACATATCTGAGCACAAAGGCTGTGTGACGGACCTCTCTCACCGGCCGAATAACACCTCGCTCTGCTGACGACAGTCTCCACATATCCCGGACCTTATTACCACCTGAACAGAAAGCATCTGGGAAAACTGAAACTGGCTTTTAAAGATGTGGTGTATTGTACGTTTGAGCATTCACAATTAATTCCAGTGTCAGGTTGAATTAAAGGGGTCTTTAATACCATAGGGAGCATCTGTTAATGATCGCATTTGTCTAAATGGAAGCTGCTCAGCTTGCATACAAACATCTTTGCTCATAAGGATTTAGACAATTTGTTTGAGCCAATCATCTTAGCCTAAAATACCATGTGACCAGTCACACTAGATGATGTCACAACGGCACCTTGACAATGTGAATATGCAATATAAACTAAACAATAAATAAAGAAAATACTGTGTGTTTTGCTTGGCATATAATTAGATTTACATTTACAACAATTTATGCGAGTACAGAATCTGAAGAAAACGCAGGGTCACAATCTAGCCGTGCAAAGTGACAATTTGTGAAAATCTTAATGATCATTAACTCTGCAGAGACATTGACGTTTTAAACTTATTAAGAGCCGCTAAAGGCCTGTTTTTAACCTTCACAGCACGGTCATTATAAATCTTCAGCCTGTTCTGAGGGCTCTTGGGTTATTCAGACACCTCACGGATTTGGCACATCTTCCTCCATCCTCTTCCTCGCAGGCGCTCTCAGTGATAAGTGTGAACGACTGGCGCGGCCGCCGTTGCCAAGTTTGGATTTTGAAATCGTTTTGCCTCCGGTAAGCTGAATGAATCTGGTAATCCGTCCAGGACGGCATTAAACATCCCAGACGGGCGTCAAACCGGGTGCAGCTTTTCCGATGAAGTGTCATTCCACATCAACACAATGATTAAGGACACACAAGCACCGACATATGAATGACGAGCCGACAAGCTTATTGGCACATGCGTTTCCAGGAGCCCAAACTCCAGAGCGCATCACTTTATTACCACGAGAATCCATTCCAAAATGGGAAACAAATGCTACTCCATCATTGAACAAACATCACCCCTCATGTATTTCAATAGCACTGCCGTACATCCACGTATGAGCCTTTAAACTTTAAGACACTTAATTACATTAGTTGCACTTTACCTAACACCCACCCAGGAAATGCCTGCATAGGTCTTGCATAATTATAATGACACTCTTATCTCTGCTTTTTGATGGCATACGGCAACCTTTGAACAACCGTGTACTTTAATACGAACCGTTAGCTGGAGGTTAAAATCGAGTTCCACGCCCAAAAAACTCCCTCACGAATGTTCAGAATTGATTTATGCGGTTATAACGGAGGCTGTGTCATGCACACAAGATCGCCCGTGGGTTTTCGCATTAAAATTCAGTCTGGGGGGTGTCATTTAAAGTGTTTAAGTTATATCCTGTCTAAGCAAGAAAAAACAGCCTTAAGGAATCAGAGCAGGGATGGTCAATCAAAAGTACTGCAGAACCTTCCTGTCCTCTAACAGCACAGGCTCCGTGGGTCCATCTGAACCAGCATTGAGCACCATGACATCATGGGACAAACACATGCTAGGTGTTACAATCCCATGCAACAACTCTAAGTCGAAAGCTGGCGTAGATTTCGACTGAAAACCATGTTGTGTTTGTTAGAAACACACAGAAAAAAAAACATTTCATCTATAATACCATTTTTCTTAAAATCTACAATGATTACGGCATGAGACCACACTGGTATGTGTATACAAAAAATGTATTACAGAACATAATTAAATTACACTTTTGTAAATGACACTTATCGACTTGAATGAGTTTAACAGCAGTAGCATTAGTCTTGAGTGGTTTTCTTTTCAAGTAATAAGCAGAGAAAAGTAAATAAAAGAAAGTATATATTTTCTGAATCTTCTAAAATTATGTACATTTTGTCACAAAAATGTGTTTTTCATGTCAACACACAAACGCGGGTTCCTATCCCTTTAAAAACACCCCTCCGAAATGAGTTAATAACAGATAGCTTAAGAGTGACATGAAATTAAAAGTAAAACTCAAAATTAATGTAAGTGATAAAAGAAAGACTTACAAACGTCTCTGCTAAATGGGCCCTAGAACAATTATGTCAATATTAATATCGCAGAAGGCCTGAAAGCCGGCTTCCTGACAGGGAAAGATTTTCTACATCACTCTGAAAAATACTTTCTCAAACGCACTGACGTTGCCTCTTTTTAAACCAAATTTAATAAGAAAACTAAAAAAAATTACAACACCAAACAACAGAAAAGAAAACAATCAGAATGGTACAAGCACCGAACACTCTGCTTAATTTCCGATTACATGTAACTGATATTCTTTTGTTTGTTTGTTTAGCTTGAATAAGAACCAGAAGGCGTAGAAAACTGAAGGGTGTGGCTGAAGAGTGGGCGGGGCTTAGGACAGGCGCTCCTTTCCTCTGGTGAGCCCCGGTTTATGAGAGCACGAGTACAGTCAGCATGGAGAACATGAGAGTGACCAGAGCACACGTCACAGAAGAGCAGCCAAGGGTTGCTGAGACCACACATCCCACAGAACCACACCAACAGACACCCGACCACCACAGGGACAGTGCACAGGAAGAAAAAAAAAGAGGCAAAAATGGAAAAACCAAACGGAAACGTTTGAGCGCGTGTTTGAAAATGCGATGATCCGGTGATGTCCGATTTTACACATGGAGACAGGAAGAGGTAAAGAGGAGAAGAAAAAAGGGGGAAACAAATTGGGAGAGAGGGAGATAAAAAGAGAGAGAGAGAGAAAATAGGTCAAATACAGAAAATTAAGTTTGAAAGGTTAATCCAGATTAGAAAAGAATATCAAAGGAAAGTTCAAGCAAGTTAGTAAAAAAACAAAGTAAGAAGGTCATAGCTTGTTCAAAGCACAGCAGATGACACGGAAAGCACAGCAACTGGACAATGGAGACCAAAAACAGCCCGACGATGGAGAAATGGAATTAAAAAAAACACACAACAACACATACCATCAAGAAACATGGATTAGGAAATTTCCTGGTATTTCACAATGTATAATGACATTTTACTGCCAATAATAGGCAAACTAAATTTTCTTTATAATTCAATTCTTACAGAGTAAAACCGATTTTAATATTAATAAATTAAAAGCTGAAGTTTGTCATTTCCGTACCAACAGCGCCACCAACAGCAAGAACAATTATTGGTTTTAAACAGGTTTCCTTAAAACTCTCATCTGCCATTGGTCAGAAACTGATAGTTCCGCCAATAACTCAGGCCATTGGTTGAGCCAATATTGCTGTGTTTGGCTGGTCAAGATGCTGAAATAAACACAGCAATGTTTTGGTAAGTGCACAGCGTTTACACTTTTCAGGAAAATCACCCTAACAAATAGCTTACTTACAGTTGTCTCTGCACATTAAGGCTTGGATATGAGAAAAATTACAAACTTCAGCTCTAAAAGAGAAAAAAAATCTACAATACATTATCATAAACAAATAGGCTTTCATCTTTCTGAATTGCAAACACCAGGGAAATGTTGCCTAGTCAGAATACAAGGTGAAATAAACAAGTTATGATGCAATACGGAGTAAATGATGCGCTGGGTGACGGAATGACTTCACAATGTTTCTTAACACTGCACAAAGTTAACTGGCATTGTCTTAACTCCATGTCAACTGTAGCTGGGGAGATTTGGATTACAGAAAGTCAAGCTTTAGCATTCGCTGCATGGCCAGGGTTGTGCTCAACCCGTTACCATGCCTGCCTCCCTATTTTAATCCCTGCCAAACTCTCAGTGTGTTCGCCTTCGTCGTCTGCCAACTGTCCTTCTTATGCAAGGAAGGAAAACGTACACGCCTCTCCAGAGTAAAATATAACACTGAACTAAGTGTTCCAGACACTTCCATGCAACACTAACCAGTTTCATGTGCGCTGGTCCAAATATAAAAAGAGAGAGAGGTGCGAATTGTTGTTTTAGCAGCTGTACTCGGACAGTGTTTTATAAAGGCAGCTGTTCCAGCTGGGACAGTGCAGATGTTGGGCTAAAAATAAAGCCTCTTACATGCTAACGTTACACATTGAGGTTAACAACTTGGGCGCTGCTATGTGTAAGAGTGTTGAGGTCACATAGATACAGAGAGAAAAGAAAGGAGAAAGGCTTTTCTGTCCATCTGAACCTGTCCTGCACAAGCGCTATGAGATCCAAAACTCCCACTGCTATATGGCTGCTTCCCACTAAGCGGATGAGAAATAAAGCAAGTCTCTTGGCCATGCACCGACAGATGCCTGTTAGGTCCTCAGTAAAGCATTAAACCATTAATCCTGTTGAAGCGCCATCATGCAAAACCAGAGGATGCGTCCCCACTGAGAACGGGCAGATAGTCGGGCCAATTCAATCTCCCTTTTGCAATGAGCCTGAACTTAGCCTTAGTCCAGCCTCAAGAAACAGAGAGAGGACTAGAGCGAGAAAGAGAGAATGAGAGTGTGTGTGAGAAAGAAAGAAAGAGATTGAGAGATGATTTAACGCCCGGTTTTCATCAGTGGGGAAGCAGCTCACAAGAAAACAAAAACACAGCCCTGCCAATGAAGCACAAACCAAGCAAGCCCATGTTTTGTTGGTGGTAGTAGGGGTTTGGGGTAGGGGGTTGGATATGAATGACGGACCTGCTGTGGCGTTTTTGCCTCCCAAGTGCCAAATAGAAAATCTCATCTCCACTGATATCATCTGCAATTGCTCTGAGACAAGCAATATAGCTGGCTGCAAGACTTGGAAGGGAGGCTGCCAGAGGGGTCAAAGCTCTGGAGAGGATCTGCGTGCTCCTGAGCTGAAGCCAGGTCTCTAGGCTTAACCCACGGCTATCTCTCACAGACATTTATCACTCTGCGGCTCTATCGTTCCTTTCCACTTTTATTACTCTCAGATTGTGTCAAATCACTCTCTAGGGGAGGCCAGGCCACAACCTGAATAGACACAAGGGTGGCCCAGGTAATCCACAACAAGACCTAGAGCAGGATGGAGTTAACGAGTTTGGTCATGAGACGGTTAGGGTGATGGGGGCGGGATTTAGGCTGTTGGCTGCAATGGCTGGCAGTGGCTGCAATTTAGGACTGGGTGGGGGCTGTACCTGGAATGGCGGTGGGCTCTGGCAAGGTCCTGAAGGAAAGGGTTCCAGGTTCGGATCGGCCCCGCTGGTTTTCGGCCACAACATGGACTTCGTACTCTGTGTTCCATTCCAGACCCCTCAGCACGACATACTCGCTGCCGTTGGGCAGGCGGATCTCCGGCTTCCAGTCTTGGCGCTGCTTCTGCAAACACATGTGTGGAGACACATAAGGTGAATGAGATTTTTAAGTGTCACTACTCTGATGCATGAGATGTTATGCCAGTGTTTCCTGCACTGCTTGTTGCTGAACCTACAGCGGTAGGTAGGAAAATATATTTTTACAGAGTTGTGAGATTATAGTCAGATTTCAGTGTGATGAAAAGACTGCACAACAAAACAATGAATCTTCAACAAATGAAAACTTTCTTTCTTGTACCCTATACATACACACACTCATGCACAAACACACACACGCACACACACGCGCACACACACACACACACGCACGCACACACAATTTTTAATCTAAATGGGGACATTCCATAGACTTCTATTGTTTTTACATACTGCTAGTAATAAACAATTTAACCAAATCCCAACCCACATTAACAAAAAACCTTTTGCATTTTTACAATTTAAAATGTATCCACTATATTTTTATTGAATTTTTACAAAATAGGACGTCCCCAAAAGTAGCTTGTGCTCAGATTTGTCAGGTTTTGCTTAGCTTGGGTACAAACTGGTCCTCAATATATGGCAAGTAAACTAAACACCAACAACCCCAATATATTTTCTTCACTATATAACAACAAAACTCTGCAGGAAACACTGTTCTGCTACCTCCTCAAAAACAAGTCATTTTCATAATGGTGGTATAAAAATGCAGCCATTAGTATGGATTAAGTATGTTACCTCTTGCCCATTATACTCACAGCTTTGTAGCGCACTAGGTAGTGTTTGATGGGTGAGCCCCCATCATCCTGCTTGATCCAGTGCACCTTCATCTCATTGCCTGTGGATTGTGGTTTAGCCTCGAGTTTGGGAGGATTAGGTTCCCCTGTGGAGAAAATGGTCAGAGAAACTCTTTTAAGAACACCAGCACAGACCGACTGCTCAGATTTAATATGTGCTCCAACCCAAGAACACTGTAACCAGTAGATTTATCGTCTATCTTATCATGTAAGCAAAAAACAATGCGTATAATATCATTCTTTGTTATCATGGAATATATCTTAAATTAAATTTATTTCCTCACCCCATTGGCAAATTAGTTTTTCATATTTTAGGTGCAAACCTCGCTCCATTTTGTTTAATTTGTGCTAACAATAAGGGAAAGAAACGATTTGCCAATGGGGTAAGAAAATTCATTCAAATAAACTCTCTGACATCAATTATTATTTGGCTTGTCAAATAATCTTTTTTATGGAAAATAATTTTTTCTTTCTTAAGTGCTTAAGTTTACTGGAAAACAAGGCTAAACCGTTTTTTATCCTTTATCGGGTGATTTGTGTCTTTCATCAAACATATATAGCGGGAATAGGTTAGCTAGTTAAACGGCCAGCTAACCGTAGACAATAATTAATTTACAGTGTTGACCTGACTGGGAGAATTTAAAAGGCCATTTAATAGCACATCAAAAAGACTGCATAAGATGTGCATGAAAACAAAACATAAAATTAACGATCAAAGGGTGCGACGTTACGCTTTATAGTCGAGTCTCTCAGAAACACTGACTTCCTATTTTCTAGTTTTTTTGGCTGATGTCGAGACGTCTCATTGCTGAGGCTTTTTGGCAACATAATGATGACTTCTGCCTCCCATCTTTCCGAATGCGGTACATTAATGAACGCGCTTGGCTCTGGTAAGGAGTGGCTGAGGTGCCGGGGCATGTGAAGGGCTGTAATGAGAGCTGGACCTGGTTTGGTGGCGCTGATGGGGAGAGAGAGTTGTAATGTAATGCAGTCTCCAGGGGAGCTCATTATCTCCACTTGCCCACTATTTAATGACAGCACTCCCTTAATTATCCTCCGTTCTTTGATTGGAGATTCTACGTCGTTACATTTAATAATATCAGTGGGCCGGAAGGGGACGGATATGTCTGCGTGTAGGCGCTTGTTTGGGATGTTAGCTGTCCACCTGTGTCACTAAGGAAACCCTGGAGAAACACAACGCTCTGCTCCCATTAATCATCATAAAGAGCCGGGTTGACAACAGACCCTATTAGGAATTAACGTGACACTGTGTAAATATCGCCAAATATACAAAAACATGACAAATGGGATGAATTTTAAGTCGAGGCCATAGGATTGAATATTTAACCTAAGGAGATTTAAAAGAATGTCCCGGGTTCAATCGACGCATCTGTGACAGCTTGTACTACAGTAACGTTTTTTTTTCCTAAATAAAGACTGGTTATAGCAAGGCACTAACCTTTCACAAGCGGTAAACATCAAAATACATACAGTTTTAAAAGTGCAGTAACAGACGTTTTGTATTATGTGTGTTTATGTCACACAAGCTTCCAAAAAGTTACACAGCTTTTTGCAAGTTTGTTGTCATGGTGATAATGGCGGGAAAACTGGTAGGCCAAGTAACGTGTAAAAATACATGTGCAAGGCTAACAGGAAATGATGCGACAGAACTCAATCAACCAAAAGTTCATCCACTTTAAAAAGCAGTTTCACCTCAGGACAGTTTAGACAATTTTATAGCTCAAATAACAAACAGTACTTCACTGAATAATTCATGTAAGCGTTTTAACAAAAATATTTTTTGACTTTTAAACCTCCCTGAACGACGGTCTGTTTACTTTCACTGCGAGCGCGTTGCTGAAGGACGAGTCCAAATTATTTTCATTGGTAATCAACATTATGCGACAGACGTCGCTAATAGAGCTAAACTTCCTTTGAACCCAGAACATTCCTGCAATGGTAAAATTTGATATTATAGATCCAGGTCCCTTTTGCAGAAGCATTTTTGAGATTTTAAGACCATGGTGCAGTTAGTGCAAGCATGCATGAACGAGACCAAAGGTGTTTCCTTGATGAATTGTAGCTTGATTAAAGTTTGCAATCAGACGCTGTAATTTAAATGAAGACAGGTTAATCTGAAGACAAACAGTGCAGAGTGATGGTGGTTAAACGAGTTATCCATTCATGAATATTAATTCCAGTTAGTTGAAGGATTTCCAGACGCTAAGAAGACAAAAACAGGGATACGTTAGGGTTACAAAGAGAAAGAGGAAAAGGATACATGCTTCATCATGCAAGAGGCAGATTTGCGTGTGATTTGACTAACCACCATTCTACTAGCGAGAACTTTCAGTCAGAAACGTTATATAGAAATAACATCTTATTCAAAAGTGTCGTGTCAAAAAGATGTTCAGGAGAAGGAAAAGTGGATGAATTTTCTCAAGATACATGTGAGGCTGTCCAGGTTCTCTTTGCATTGTTAAGCAGCAACAGTGACAGTGATGTATGAGACAAAACCAGACAATCAGTACATGCGTGAGAGGCTGTGTGTGGAGACACAGAGGTCAGGACAGAAGTATTCATGCAGAACTATTATTTCAGTGCTGTTATTGGTCAGGTGGGATGCACAATATAGACACATACTGCAGGTATGGAACAAATATACCATATACAGCAGATTACTGACAGGCCCTGGGCATACAATTAATATAAAATGTCTTTTTAATAAATGATAATACACTTTGGCTAACATTCTCTAAAAAATTCTTGCTGTAATGTTAGCATAACTTGCTACAAATCAAATGTCAAAATTGTTAATAAAATGTTACCAATTAAATATCAAAAACATTGTTTATAAGGGGTCTAAAAAAAATCTAAAAAATGGATTTGAACGTTCCACTAACTTTTAAAATGACTTTTATAACTATTTTGTTACTTAATGGAAACATTACATAAATATTTCTACAACTTATGGCTGTTAGATCCAATTTTACAATTTACAATTCTAATCTCATTTACAAACAAATTTTGCACCCCAGACGGGGTGAACATTCTTGTGCTGTTGACATCAGTCAAATTCAAACATTTCTTTAATCTTCTTTATTTCCAAAAATGATATCATTTATTAAAAGAGATTTGGGAGGGGAAATGCTTTCAAAGCCAGCAGCTTGTAATATAAATTGAAAATCAATAAATAAATTTAACATGCAGATCACTCAGTGCATCGGTTTAAGCTGTGGGATTTATGTCTAGGAAGAATGTCGGAAAGTCAAAGTGGGCGGTTCAAAAAAAAGAATGCCTCAAAAATGAATCAGCTCATAAAACTTGATGGTATTGGGTGGGCGTTTCCTCATTAACGTTAACTACATTTTTACAGTTAATGGGAATCGGACCAAAAAAAGCAAAACAACATAAATTAACATAAAATTACCTTCTGTTCACCAGCGAAGACGACATCACCAGCACCATGCAAGAGTCATATGACAAAGTCACATGGTACGCACGTACATGATTGGTTGAAAGGAAAGTGGAAGGGGGGGGGTGGGTCACATGGAAAATACAAAACATTGAAAAAATTAAACAAACATGGAACAAGAGAATGTAACGTGTTAAGACCAAAAGTACACAAACACAAACAACAAAAAGAAAACACAAATTATAAACATAAATACTTTTCTGTAACATTAGAAAGTGCGAATAGAACACAATGGAAGTAACCTGATCCATAAAGCAATTCCGGGACAGAGGTTCTGGAGAACCGTAATGTGCATACAAATCAAAGTATTTAAAAGTTCTGCCAGATATCAACTCATTTTGGAGTTCATTCAAACAATCCAGAGTACGATTAGGGTCCAAATTGCTTTATGAATCCACTTCACCGGAAACAGTATTTCCTCTGACTGGGAGTGGTGCTTTAAATAAGAGGGATTCAAAAATAGCTCTGTTACAATATATTGCTTTACATTTTCCGCAAGGCATAAAAAGGCTGTAAAAACACAGCTAAAACCCAACAGGCCAGCCAAAGGCAGAGGAAACTCTGTGGCACTGACTGTGCAGATAAAAACTGCATTACCTACAGCCACATACAGTAAATTACAGTATGGGACATGGGAGCTACGTAAACACTACAGAATGGATGTGTGTGAAGCATAAAGGTAAAGACTGGTCTCGGGTCAGGGCTTATATGCATGAAGGTCCCAGACTATACACTTTAAACCTGATCTGGGATCAGAGCCCTGACCTGTGTTTGTCTGATATAAAGACAAACATTTATCCTAGATCTTTACTTGTAACCTGAGAAAACATAGATGAGCTCAGGTCTGCGGCAGAAAAGGGTGGACCCTCCATCACAAACTAAAGAACTGGATAAGGTTTGTTTCCCAAAAGGGGTTTGAACTTTACAGCCAAATGCTAGACATCACACTGCCTGTATATTTTAAATAGAAGAACATAATGTAGTTCTGTGCAATTACAGTAACTGACAGAAATATCATAATGATCTATCCAGGCATGTATGAAACATACATACATACAGCTATTATAGACCCTCCAAAAATACAATGCAATTATTATGTGTGATATACTGTAATGTTACATTTTGTTCTCAAAAACAGGGCTTCCAAACTAACCACGTTCTTACTCACTATAGGCTGCAGTTCTTAAGTGAGTACTTAGAGCACTTTAAAGTGAGTATCTGTTTGTATTTGTTAAGGTTAGAATTACATTTCCCAGTAGACAACATTTTGTGTGCTGTGTGCACTCATGTAATTCTCACTAGATAGAAGCGGCTGCTAAAAACTCACTTTAAATGTACTGTAAGACATTGATTGTTCTGGGTGTAAATTTGCAGCTAGATTAGACTGAAAGAAACCTAACTGAAATCAAGTAACCTTGCACACATGCACACAACATTACAACATACCCACAATGCACCACACGCTCACTGAATCTGAAAGAACCGGGTAAACCACTGAGGTTCTTTACAGACTGTAACTGTCAGGCAATTTACAAAGTCTGAAATCTTCATACTGATTTATGGGACTCATTATAATCTGACAAAAAACAGATCTTTTGTTTGCTTATCTATCAATTATTCCTACAACCTTATAAACTATTACATTTTCATTCCTTTGACGCTCAAGTGTAAGAAAGTTTGAGTATTGCACATTTTAAACCTGCCATTCAATGTCAACTAAGCAGACAATAGTCAAACAAAGCACACTCCTTAGATAAAGACCCTGTCATATCTTTGGCTGAATAAGACAGAATAGCTGTCTTTCAAAAAGAACAATCTTCCAGCAAAAACCTTTTTCAGGTCCTCCCAATTTGCGGTCCATTTGAGGAGAGATCAGGTATAATCCATGCTGTCATGGTAACTCTATTTTAAACTAAAGCGTGATGGAATCTCGGATCATGGGAAGTGAGAGAGCATGTTTTAGTGCTTCTTGCAGAATTCCCTTGCAGAAAAGCAGAACAGGAAACAAAGTATTAAACACTGTGTTGTACTCTACATCATTGTAAAATGTGGCCAAAGGTCTGTGGGTTTAAACCCAGCATGGGCAGATCCATTAAGCAATCACCATTGTTTCCAAAAGCATGGTTGCTTCAGGACTATTGTAATGCAAGTTTCTTTTGATAAAAGCATCTGCTAAATGACTACTAGCTTACATCTCTTGAAACATTTCAAAGGAACGGCAACCCCAGAGAATGCTAATGTTGACAATTTTGCTTAATGTTGTGAGGACGGCTTCATTAGTTTCCACATTCAAGTGAGCAACACATCTCATTAATGTATCACAGCGCACAATATGAGAACAGCACTCCATGCTGTTTCCAAATATTAAGAGAGAGTCAAACGTTTGGCGTATCTGATGGCAGAAAAATCAGCACATCTTGAGTTTACTCAAAACAGGTTAAAACTAATCAACACCAATCAATCAAATCTAATGCCTGTGTGGATTTCATGCAGTGACATGTTAGACAGGTGAGAGAAACTACAAGCAAATGTTAGTGATGATTCTCTACTTCACTACGAGGCTTGGGTGGAGGAGCGCAGGCCCACACAACACAGGTCTGCCTCGTTTCCCAAGCCCCCACTAAATCTGCCTCATCTACCACAGATGCGTGTTCTCCATCTACAGCGAGCGCCAGCCTTGTAGACTTCAGGAAAAGTGGTCTAGGTGAGGCGTACAAACGTGTAGCAGGCGGATATAAGGGCAAACGACACCGCACACAGTCGGTATACTCACTAAGCTCTGTGGTGGTTGGAGGAATTGTAGTTGGAGTCTCTGGAGACGCTGGAAGATGGTGAGAACATGGTGAGATATGCTTCCGTTGTGCTGTTGTGATCGTAGAGCCATTGCTATTTCGTCTTACCGCTTGCAGCTAACTAGCGTACATCACACCGTAGCAACATTCAGTCAACAGTCCATTGACACAGGCCATGCAACCCAAATGTGATAGATGCAAACATACCTGTGCACTACATGGCCAAAAGTGTGGCTATTTACACCCATGTGCATGATATATAATTTTAAAAATCCTTCTACTCATGTTATTGCAATAAAAAAAATACTGAGAACTTTTAGAGAACATTAGGCAATGTTCTAAAATGTTCCACTAGATATTAGAACATGGCTTGCTTTCACACCTGACTCAGTAAACAATTTTACTGGTAGCACCCTATGGCACAATTATATGAACCTGTATTCTATTCTATTCTATTCTATTCTATTCTATTCTATTCTATACACCTATGACTAGAATTATACACACTATATGTTATATTCTGCTGCGAGATAGCAGTCTGTATGCTTGATTTTTCTGTTCCTGTCAGCAATGGTTGTATCTGAAGCACCAAATCCTTTAATTAGAAGAGGAAGTGATTGTGTTACCTTTTTGGCCATGTAGTGCATTTGACTGAGATAAACAATTAGAGTACCTGCTCAATTTTAGTGATGATGTTGACACTCTCTTACAGTCTTCAATCAAGCAAATGTGTACATCATAAATAGTCAGATCAACTAAAGGCAACATTCAAGTACAAAGAACATATTTCTGACATGTTACTCGCATCAAAATTACAAAAACATTTCTGAGAACATCTGCTTCTTCAGCTCCAACGTACACAAACAATTTAATGTTTATGACAACAGGGTCCGTAACCTGCCACCTGCTAACCAGCTTACGGACATGCAGAATAGCCTTTATTTATATGTCATGGTCTGTCATGCTGAGCTGTGACACCACAGATATCTCAGCCCTCAAAGACACTGCATGATTCTCAAAGCGAGATGTTTTCCTGGAACAGCATTACTGTCAGTGACTCAGACACATTCAATACACACTCATCTAGCTAATCTGAGAGAAGTCTGCCTTTCATTGAACAGAACATCACAGCATTAGAGTTAAATGATAAGTACCTTGAGTGGAAGGTAATAATATGATGGGGGCAAAATATCTCCAATTTCCTGCTTTAAGCTTAACGTAATTAAGCAGAGGTGCGGTCTGTTTGAAAGCAGACCGTCTGACAGATGACACAACGCGTTATATATTCAAAGACTGTTTGACTAAAGGGTGCAGAACTTCTGTTTTTAATCTCATTTCTTCAGCCTCAGTTGTGAATGTATTTCAGGCAACTTGTGGATATTTAAGCAACAAACTGAGGCAGACATGCTAACAACGCCGTACTCTCAAAAGTCATTTCTGTTGCTCACTCGATTTGCTTAATGAACTTGAGCTAATGCAACACAATACTTGACATAATGCTATTTTGCCACAACTCACTTTCTGCCATCCAATCCATTTAAATGTGTGAAACAGAAGTTTCCTTAATTCATTTGGGCTGACTACATAATTTTCCCAGCATGCTTTGCAGATGACAGTCAGTTGAAATGCTTTGCTGGATTTTGATGCCCATACCGAGGTTAATTCAATACATGTACAATCTGTATGTTTTAAAGAAAAAACAATTACTATTTAAATAACAGGACAGTGATTTGTTTTCTATTGCTTGCGCGCACCATATTAAATATACGGTTACTTGCTGTTTTATTGATTAAACGATACATCTGCTAAGCTGTTTTTTACAAGGTAGGTAGTAGTTAACTGCAACAAGTTCTGTTAGGTTAGCCTGGCATTTTATTGTGTTTTAATTAATGTAGATGTTTGCTACATGATGTACTTCAGTGGAGATCACAGTTTAATTAAGCTTTAAGAAAGACTACTTCCAATGTGTGGAACCAATGTCCGCAATTAAACTCTGAATTTGAAGTTCAGCCAAATACTTATTTTTGAATCTAAATGAGTCCACTGAGAAACACCACCACATCAATCACAAAAAACACACTTATTTTAGCTGTATTTTAGATTTAGCCATCGTATGGAGCTCAGCTGTTCTGACTGACTGACTGACTGTCTGATGTTCACTATTGTTACTAGCACACAATTTTTTTTGTAGTCACTGCAGGCTCATTGACCTCACAAAACGCTGCCCTGTTATACAATTTGGTCTATGATGATAAAATACATGCTAAAATGGAATTTTATTATCCGCCGTGGTCTGATTGAACGCTGAGGGGCAGTTACTTTGTGCACTGCTTTGTAGATATCACCAAGTAGAAGTGGGAGTTCAAAGCATGCACAGTGTCTCAGAGACCGAGTCAGAGAAAATTGCTCTGCAGAATAATAAGGATTATCATATCATAAGTGTTTCATGTCAAGGGGAATGAAGGGGATGTTAATGTTTCTGCAGAGGAACTCGCAATTAAAGCGCTCTAGAACTCCACCTGAGGATGCAGACCATCTGGTAGGTCACTGGCCTGTGTCTCTATCTGTAAGAGATGTATTCACAGGCACTGAAGCAGAGATACCACTGAGAACCACCAGATGTGTTGGGCAACAGACCTAGTTAAAATCATCTCTCAGGGGTACAAACAAATAAAGTCCCACATAACCTGTTTTAGAGTCTGCTCTCGCTAATTTACTCAAGCCTTCCAACCGCATTAAAATTGCATCTTTGGTTTGGGTGTGGAAGTTAGGTTAGATTCTGTAGCTCAACTAGAGCACAATGGTAACAAGGCCAAGGTTATGGGTTTGATTATCAGGAAACTCGCATGCTGACAAAATGTACAGTCTGGATGTGTTATGCCAGCAGCATACAGCGAACAATAAAGAAATGGGTGAATTATTAGCATTCTCACCATCACTTCTTAAAACATTTTTTTCTTGAGGCAATTTATTTGCTCACTAAATTCAAAACATGTCCTCCAACCATTACATTCTTGCCACAACAACAACATCTCTTGCTCAGCATCTTTTTAATTGACAACACAATTTATTTTTATCATGAATTGTTTTATAAAACTCTAAAATCAATTAATGCGGTTATGCAAAATGTTCTGAGAACAGAACATTTTGTTTTCAGTAAAAAAAACATTACGGCTAATATAGCAAATTCACTTGACCGCAAAACAACATAGCTGAATATAGCTTAAATCAATATTTTGTCTTTAAATATATAACTGATGCCTCAAGACACTATGAATCATATTTACTTTACAGTGTACATAGAAGATAAGCTCTGCACATCACCACAAACAGCAGAGTATGCAGGAAAACTTGTAATTGTCTATTTTACAGCGTATGCCAACTGGCTTACTGACTGTGAAATTCCTTGCCGCTGCTGTAGCCCTGATACATCAGATACCGTACAAATAAAAAAGTCTAAGTTCTGTAAGAACATCCAGGAAAAGCTGACATCTCAGTCCAGCTATCTCACTGCTTCCTCACACAGGAGGCTAAATGTTTTGGCTAAATTCTACTTTAACTTCTACCGCTAGGTCTACGGTTGCACTGCCTTGCCTTGAGCTGCCCTCAATTACCTTGGTAAAAATCTACTACTTTAGGATTAATACCTGATTTCCACTTTGTCTCTAAAGGTCCGGCCTCTGCTGTGGTCTTCTCTGATCTTTCGTGGTCCACAGTCTTCACATTCGTATCAAAAACTGCTCTGTCAAGTGACATCTACTTGCCCTGTGGGAGCTGGTGGTGACCTGTGGACTGGTAGGTGATCAAAAGCCCATCACTGAGTTCTGATTGGCTCTGTGAATACTTAAGATGCCATCCTGCATGACCCTGCTGCATAGAAGTGGAATTTCCATCAAAAAAACCTCCCAGAGGTCCCCGTCACCCGCCTCTATCTCTTCTCTGTGCTACGTGACAATCCTAGATAGCCCTGTCATCATTCAATCTCCATACACAATTTCAGCATCTTTATTCACGGTTATAGCTCCTAAAATGAAGAGGGAGCTCACTTACTTGAAACGGCCGGTCCCTGCAGCACATTCAGCAGTAATGTGAATTATACAGTTTAACAATTTCTACAGGCTTTGCGGTGGAGGCCAGAGACGTAGATCCTCGCCATGGAGGAAGCAGGAACTCACTTGTGCCACTAGCTACAATCATTTGTGTCTCTCATCTCCACTTCCTCCAGCAGTCTGTTGGTCTGGTGGCATGGCCTCTGGTGATAAATCTGTGAGGAGCACCTGCGAGGGCTTCCGAACATCATCTTCGAAGCTCCATCTATGTCAAACTATGGCACTCACTAAAAAACTGCTGTTGCTTTATAATGGATGAGCCAATCTGTCAAACTTTCCTAACTGTTAAGAGTCACTTTACGTCTTATATATGGCAAGATTCATTATTGTTTCTGCGATAACAAATGAGTAAGTTATGATTTTTCATATTTGAGGAGAGATATTGTTGGGTTTCTGAAGCATAAGAATTGTTTCAGAAGTATTGTTCGCTTCGCTTTGGAAACTTGTGACAAATACACCCACTCCTGACTGTCGCCAGGGGTCTCAGCCTGTCATGTGAAAATTGACAAATGATTGGTAAGTGTTTGGACTGCCTGGATTGTGGTTCCACAAATCACCTCTCAAATTCACACAGATACACTGGAGAAAGAACGGACAATGCCATCAATCTACCTTGAGCTCCACCACATCATATTACCATTACAAGATCTGCTCTCTGCCTCACCCAATGCCTCTTTATATTCCACTGTGTAATGACCATGACAAATCTCCCTCACTCAAATGATCCAGTCACTGTCAGGATAATGAGGACAATACAGAGACCCAACCAGAGGATACTGTCAATTTAATTAGCGACAGCTTCATTGCAACGTAACCTTGGCGCAAACCTACGCTAAACGTTGTTTGCTTTTTGTCGTGTAAACAAACATCAGTCATTCCAGAGTTCTAGCGAAAATTTGCTGTTTGCTAAACAATCAGCCTCATACAACTATGAATTAAAAACCAACATTAGCCGACAAGGTCACGCCTGTCCAACGGATGCAAAACAAATGGCTTGTTTGGAGACCTGCTAGATCCGAATATTTTATGCATTCTATTAAGAAGGGAGGGGAGAGGATTACTAGAAATTAAATCTGGCTGGGGGGAATCGACATAGGAATAATAATTTATTAGACTAACTTTCTAGTATGTACAGTAAAATTAAATGGTGGCTGTACATCAACAAACCCCAAGGAGCCCAGACTGAAATTCCTCTTTTCAACTCATGACCTAATACACCTGAGTCACTTAATCATGTGTTAATTGTTTCATGTTGCATGATTTAGTTCAACCAGGTGTGTTATTAGGTGTCGGATAAAGAGCAATTTTCTAAAGAGAGCCCCCGGGACTGGAACTAATATCCACTGGTCTAAATCATCTCACAGCAAACCTTGATTCTCATTTGAGTAATAGAATGGAATTCCATCTGGAAAGTACAACAACAGGAATAATGTGAGCTGTCACAGTTCTTTAGGGCACGGGCTGTAATCAAAGACTATTGCACTACACTTTAATTCTGTGACAAAAAACCCAGAAAGTTTCATTTATAATTCACTCAGCTATTCAAGCCTACTTCAAGCAAAAATACTCATTCAGTCCTGAATACGTTTTTACTTAAGGACTCTATGAAATCAAGTTGCTTTTGTGGATTTTAGTAATTGTCTATTAGCTTAGAGGCCATACGGTATATATTCTAGTTAGAATTATGTTCTGGAAATTTCTAATTTTTCCTCAATTATAAATGCTATGCCTCTTGACTAGCAATACCCAAGTATCAAATTAGGGTTCATAGCTGTGATGTAAACTGAAAGCTAACAGCTATTGATTAAACAGGGAGGTGCCCTTCAACAGGCCCCTCCTCCACTTCTTGTTTAGTCAGAAAATACGTCAACACATAAGCTATACGTAGCAAGCCTTTAACTTTCCCCATGAAGCTTTGCTATCTCTTTCAAAGGCTTGCTTGTAGATTTGGCAGGAGTGCTGGAAGTAACCGAGTGTAATGGAGCAAATGGAAAAACAAGCAGATGTAAGAAAAAAAGAAAGAAAGCTGTGAAATGGAACACTTACTTTTGAAAGGGAAGCCTGATGCCCAATGGAACAAAACAAGATGGAAAACATGATGAGAACCACAACAAAAAATAATCAGCCAATGTGAGAACAGGAAAGAATGAGATGGAGCTGAGGGCCAATTCCAACTCACCATTTTGGGACTCATCTAATAAACCAGTGAGAAAATAACCTTGCTGACTCTTATTCAGATAAAATACACTATGATTATGGTTTGTGAAGACCCAAAATGGCAAATCTGGGTGACCCAATTAGCTATTGAGAAACAAGTGCAGGGAGGAGAGGGAATGTGAGGGCTGTGAAAGCAGAGGGCGTTGAAGCAAAGATGAAACATGATAAGCCAAATGATAAGATGTCAGCCTGTCTCTGACTTACTGTACATCAATGCAGCAACTCACTCCTGCCAGCTATGAGACCCTGTACTGCCAACAAAAGAATAAACAAGACTTGTATTGTGTCATTTTTACCTTTCACCCAATTTTGTACGATTCCTCTATAACTTCTGCATATTCAAAAGGAATTCAAGCTTATTGTAGCGTGACCTCTTTTTTTGGTAACATCATTACAAAAAGTGCTTTTGAGATGAATCAAGCGAATTGGATCAATAAACTGGATTAATACAGTGACAAGGAAAGAGACTTTCCATGCAATTTAAACTGTAGTCATTTAATCCCTGCCAGAGTACAAGGAAATTGAATAATCAAAGTAAAACTGTGTTCCCGCTCATCCTACATTTCTTCCGAACTGACTTTTCTAATCTGCTTCGGGGCGGAACATCGTAAGCCCACAGCTTTGCGTGACACATAGTAATTAAACTTGTAGATTTGTAGGAATTTTGAAAACTGTATTGCAAAATTAAATATGGATGATGTTTCATTAATATGAAGGGCTCCAGAACACAGAGTCAATTACGTATAGCAAATAAACCTTGAATTTCTTATAGTACATCTAATAAATATATGCGTCCCAAAGGTTATTAAAAAAACATGGGAATATCACCCGGAATTATTTTTAACCATCTTCTATTAACAACCACATACTATAAAAATGATCTGAAACAGGGGTTACCAATTATCAGAGAAGAATCCCATGTCATTTATTGTTAAATAATATATTGATAAATAGCAAGTTGAATCTGAAGGGGCAAATATAAAATAAACATAAATCATAAATCAATTTAAGGTTTAAAAGCTGTCGCTTTTTTATACTTTTCTGTTTTTTGTACCCCTTTATCTTTATTTGTTTTCTTTCCCTTGCTACAAAGTTACCAAATTCTTCTTCCCTGGGGATAGCGGAGACATTTTGTAAAACTGCTTTGAAACATAAAAAGCTCTGTGAGAATAAATCTGAGTAAATTAATCTTCTGAAATCCTACAGTGCAATGGACAATGAGAAGCTGACCATTTAGGATCAATTATTTCTACTTTTATAAGCTATTATGGCTGCCAAACCTGAAATTTAAAATGAATTTCCCCGAACTGCACATTGCCTATTAAACGTAATAGCCATACAACATATTGACCCTTGAATTTAGAGACCGGACCTTTGGAAAATTTAATTAAATACCCCTGAACCAACACATTTTACTATATAGACTACAGCTTAAACAGTAATGGAAAGCATTTAGATGTCCCAGCTTCATGGAGATCAGATTGTATGATTGAATGAAAACTTATTGAAAAACCATCTGATACTGATCTGATTCTGGACGAGGGTTTCATCATCTACTCTACAAAAGAGCGTCCAATCAACAAGGAAAACACTTAACAGAGCACATGGCTCTGAGCAGACACAAGAGACACAGCTGTTGCCTGGCACATGCTGGCACCAGCGGACGAGGAAGAGCGCCACATCGCCAGGAAGCGGTGCTGAGGTGAGAGGTTGCCGTGACATGGAGGACTGACCTTCAAAAACGAGTTGGAACACACAGACAGACACTTAGACGCACACACACACAAATACAAAAGCACACGCAAAGGACAAGCAATGCATCTCCTGGGAGCGAGATCCAGCAGGGTTGGCAGGGTCCAGGGCAGGATGCATTGTGGGTAGTGAGGTCTGTTGCTGTACTGAGGAGGGGGCATGATGGGTAAAGAGTGCGCTGGGGTCATGTGATAAAAAGAGACTGAAAGAAGGAGGGGAGAAAGGCACTTACGGACAGGTTGAGTTTTAAAGGTCTCCGGGGGGCTGCTCTCTCCTTCACCCTTGCCGTTGATGGCGGACACCTTGACCTCATAAACGGTCTCTGGCTTCAGCCCAACGATGGTGATCAAGTTGAGACCTGAGGGATGACAGTTTTACAGGTCCATTAAAAAATAACTCGCACAGAAACATGGAGTTGAATGGTGAAACATTGTGTCCTTCAATGTGGATGGTGCCTATTAGAAAGAATATCTTAAAGCATTTGAAAACTGCAGTTTCCTTATTATCTTGCTAACAAAACAAACAAAAAACATTTTATCGCAACGCATGACCTGTGGCACTGAAAAACATCCACCAATTTTTCTTTTATCTCCAAGAAACATTTTCTAAAAGTCCTTGCGCAGCATTTTACATTAAAGTTTTGTATTAAAATTCTAGGTCAAACACTTAGTAAATCTTTCTGAGAGACTCATTCAAAAGAAGTATTCCCAAATACCGTTACTGAATCAGACATCAATTATTAGCAGAAATGTGTAGCTCGCGGCTTTTTTGTATTCTGAAGCATCCGGCACCTCGCGTTTGATTCGGCTCATGGCTGCACTGTATCATGCGAGTCGAATGCTTAAGAGACAGACTGACAAAAGGTTGAGTGATCATTGGCTGAACACGGAGGTGTGTGTAGGTGTTTGGTAGACTGCTTTGTGAAATCTGTGTGTGTGTGTGTGAGAGAGTGTCTGCGAGTGTGTGTGTGTGTGTTTGGTGTGTGTGTGTGTGAGAGGCTTGTTCTGACGCATGTCCCAAGGAGGTCTGGCAGAGTGAGCAGGCTGACAGCAATGAGCAAACTGACATCTCTCCCCTTGAGAGAGGGAGAGAGAGAGACAGTACCCACAGACAAACAGAGCACATGTCAGGCTGTGACAACTGCTCCAAGCTCTCTTATTTAGCATTCAAGTGAACCCTGTCCCTTTTCCCACATTTGCGCATCTATTTTTGGTCAATTCTGCATCGTATTTCATGCTTGCCAGACAATATCGCCAATGAAAGGCTCTTTTTATGACAGCAGGGATGGTTATTTTGCCGCAATTTGAAATGGCTAGCAGCTGTGGAAAGTGTTTAGCGGTGATATGACTGTGGGAGGGTCGTTGTGCGTCATTATAGACGCTGCTCTTCTCTCACGTAAGTGTAAAGTGACAAAAGAGACCTGCGGTCTGTCTTTTTTTTAACAACAGCAATTTGAGGCAATGGGAGCGCAGGCCATTAGCGATATGACAAAGGTAAACGATGCTCAAATTGATGCAAATAAGCAGTGATGCGATACGGCGACTACCAATGGGAGTGTTTGCATTGATCTGCTAGCCCAACCGACACTAATAACGTCAAGGTCTGCAGTTCACTCTGTAGTAAAACTAGTTACTAGCTCACAAATACAATCAATTAAAAAGAAAGTTTATTGCTTACATACTTTGATGTAAACACCATTTAAAACAGTATTTAAAACAGGTGCCCTATAAACAGCGTCACTTTAATTGAAGCAACTTTCAGTTAATTCAATATAAACCAATGTATGGTATTCCCATGGAATCAAACCCACAACTTTTGCAATGTTTACACAATGCTAATGCAATGCAATGTTAATGAAATGCTCTATTTCCAAATTCTTGTTCTAATACAATAATTTCAGCTTCTCCAATCATTATGGCCACAAAACCCAGATCTCAAACCTCACTGAATGTAAAAAAGCTTTCATTGTGTCTCAGAAGCCTCGTCTGTCTTGTTCACTTTCAGTTGGGAATAAATGTTGCAGTGTGTGTGTGCAGTGTGTGTGTGTGTGCAGTGTGTGTGTTGGGAACCCACCATCCTCTGCATCGTACTCCCTGTCAGTCCAGTCTTGGCCTGGTATTCTCCATTCAGCTTTGTACTTGAGGATAGGCACTCCCCCACTGGAGGCCGGCTCATCGAACTCCACCAGCGCTGTGCTGGAATACGGCTCCACGCGATCGATAGAGGGGGCCGATGGCACATCTAGATATCACACACACATGCACGTAAGCACACACACAGGCAAACACTGAAATATAACAACACTACTAGTCTGCACACACAAGCAGGACACCACAAAAATGAGAGTGAGGCAATACAAAATACTAAAACAATGAAAAATTGTTTTGGGCTTGTGTCATCTAGGGAACAGCTATTGCAGTGGCCAATACAGTTTCTGCCCGAACCACAAGTTAAATGCATTGCAGCTAAAGCAATATATATATTGCTAAACAGTAATGTTTACACAGCAACAGTGGCCATTGCGTGTTTTTAGAATAACCACTAAAATATGCTGTTTATTATTATTACTACTATGATAACATGTTAGGATGGGAAGAGCGTTTAGGTAGGAACGTTGTCCTAACATTTCGAATAAGCAACAGAAGCGTTAAAATGTTATTTTGAAAGTTCTAGGGATGTTTAAAACATATTCCTGGTTTTGCATGGTTATATAAACATTTTTCAAACATTTGTATTTTGTTTAAATTCTGCATTTTTAAAATGTTCCTCCAACAACTTAAGAATAACATTCTACAAACGTTACAAACAACTTTTCTGATAACTTTCTCAAAACATTTGAGAAAACATTTAGGGAACGTCAGACAACATTCTGAAAATGTTTCCTGTTAGCTGGGATTGTGCTTTTTTGGCTTTCGGGCAGCACCTGCCCACCTGCATGTCTTCCCAAGAGACCCTGAAATTATAAACAAGCAGCTGCAATGTATTTTTAACCAGGTCCCTAATCACTTCATTCTGATTTTAACATTTCAGTGCAGATTGTTTTGTAATCCTGTCAGTGTAGTACAGACTCTCCACAGACACTGTTTAAGGAGAGTTAAAACTATATTTGACACGAAAGCAAACTTGTGTGCAAGTGGAGCGAAGCTCTGCACTTTATTTAACATGCACAGTGTTTACACTGAAGTCTTAAAAAAACCCAGCACAAATAATGTAAGAGAGAGGCTGAAAATTAGTCTCACACTAAATTATGAGTTTGTAATATAAGTGGACCTCAGGGAAAAATGAAATACTACAAAACGTATGAAATGACCTATTTTAAATAAACCTCCCCTACATTTCCTCCATAAAACTTGCTTTTTTAAGCTATTTTTCACTTAATCGCACAATAAAATGTCCCCCAACCCCATGTGCTGACTGAATAAACTGCCATTGTGGGAATGCAGTGCTTCTAAAGTCTGTGATGTAGAGGATAGGCGTCATTCCTGTGCTGCCCCGTCGCTTTGAGACTAAATAATCACCTCACTGCCTTCCACACCATTTCACATCTGCCCCAGTTTACAGAGCACCAAAAATATCAGAGGCAGAGACGCACTGAGGCGTCTGCGCTGCTGCCTGAAAATTATATCCCTCCTGTTTTTATTACCCTAGAGTCTCAGCCTAAAAAATACGAGAGTAGGGCTCTGATCTGAAACTAAAAAACGCTGTCCGGAGGAGATTTACCTTTTGCGTACCTTGTGGATTATAAATTAGTACTAAGAAGGAATGTAGAAGTGGTTTTCCTGTATTAAGACATCCTGTGTTAAGCGGTTTCCTGCGCCTTTGCGAAAAATGCTGCTTGATTCCTCATAACAGCCTCAACGTTTTGCTTTTAAGATGTTTGTGAGAAAAAAAAACGCAATTCATTCATTTTTCTTTTATGTGGCAACATTCACAAACCTGCTTGAACCAGAATGAACTCCTTTGATTCTGTGCCGATGACATTAGTGGCTGTGCAGTTATAGCTGCCAAAGTCATTCTGGGACTCCGGAGTGACCTATCAGAGGAAACAAACAAGGTCAAGGCACCGCCCACCTTCTGACTGACCTATTGTGATGCAGATATTTTACTCCTTGTGTGGCTGCTTGTTGTCACGGCAATGCAGTGACCTGTTATTCTGCACCCCTGGCACTTGCCTCGCTCGATAATTATTGAGTGAGAAAGAGAGTGAGTGAGAGAGAGAGACTTCTGGCTTCATCATCTGCAGCAGCGTAAAAAAATAAGCCATAAGAACCAGGAATCCATAATATGATCTAAAAGTCTCACCTTAACCTTTTATACCGTGACCTTAAAAGGTCATTAAATGGCCCTGAAAGAATGTAAAGTTCAGGTACCACATCTGTATTTACAGATTTAACATTACAATCTGTTCTTTGTAGGGGTCCAAAAACAACATGTGTCATGCTGGCCATTCACAATGACTCATTACACAGAAAGCAGCCTAATTAGTGTCATTAATATAATAGGTCAGCAACGAGGAAATCAAAACAATCAAAAATTCATGCAACTGAGCAAAACTAAATGATCGCGTTTTCCGGTAATATTATGATGCTGAAAGAATATAAGAGAATAAAAAATTATGTTTCTTGTCATTATGTTTTTAGTGCCTGAGCCCAGTGGGCTGATGAGGTTTTGACAGATGTGTGTTTACAGAAATATACACTGCAGATTACCGGAAACAGTAATTACTGTTGCCTCATAGTCACCAGTTATTTCTCATTGAGGGCTATCACTGTAGCGTAGCACATATGTGCTATATTGTCTCCTAAAGCAATTATTAGCGTCAACCATACAGTTAGCATTAACTATTGAGTTTTACACCAGTTATTAAAGTCTGTTTCAGTGGACAGTGATGTAGACTGGGTCCAGCATGTACTGTGATCATTTAAACAACATTTGGGCTGACCCTGTTATATTTGTTGTGTTGTGGGCAACAGTTAAGGCCCGCCTTCTCACCTGTCAATCAAACATTTAACAAACACTGCATTAAAAAAAGACTTTCAAACACTGACAGTTATGGCCACATGTGGTTGAAAGTAACAGAACTGTCTAAACAAGCATTTATCTGTATCACATATTTGACATACTGTATGTAGTCCTGACATCAGATATTGTTGTCTGAGAATATAACAGCTCATCACCTGAGATGGATCCTAAAGGAGCAGTGAGCTATTTTTGAAAAAGATTTTGGACCGTGAACCAAAACAAACTTGTTGCCAATAAGGGCCGTGTCTGCTAATGGTGGGGAGCAGAGAGAGCTCATCTCACAAGATGAGGGATAAAAACAAAACAAGAATGAATATAACATGAGAACCAAAGGTTATGATCAGGTAAAGCAAGACTTGTGTTAATTTCAGAGCAGAATTTCCAGCACTGGAGAACTCAGGAAGACCTGGAAACAGGTGCTGAGGTCGCTGTATCCTCATCAGGTGAGTAATGTTAGTTTTGCTGTTTCACAGAACTAAAATAGTCTGTTTTTGCCTTAAAATTCTTGTGTGTCATTTCACTTGTTGGGTTATCTGAATTATTATTTTCATTCCCTGCAGCTAACATGATGAGACAGGCAGGACGGAGCTATCAAGTGAGATCCTTTTGTGGTAGGGGTGTGTTTGTTTTGGTGAGTTCAAATATCAACAGTGTTTACCAGAAACTGCTTATTGCACTTTTCATATTGAGAGCAAACCAGGTTTTAAAGGCCGGTGTGTGTTTGTGTGGTGGGCAATACCTCCAGGAAGCTGCTGGTGGGCGTGTTGAAGATCTTGACGTTCGTTGTATTAGCACTAGGCAGCAGCTGGCCGTCGCGGAACCATGAAACAAAAGCGCTCGGGTGAGCCAGAGCTTCACAGGTGATGTTAGCCGGATTCCCCTCCCAGGTGAACACAGCCGCAGGGCCCTGGATCTTTGGTGCATCTGCAATAATAGATTGTGTCAGCAAAGTGCAAGCTACATGAGAATGGTTTTAGAGTAAGACCCAAGGGCAAAGAACAGAAAGGCTGCCTGCTGGCATATATTTCCCATCATCCCCTCTGGCCTGCCATGCATTGCCAACAACCTTTCAAAATTGAAATTTCTGCTATCTGTTACTACATAGCAGCCAGTAGCTGTAATGTGAAGTGTATTGTCTTGCGTGATCTCGCAGCTGTGGGGTATCAGCTCACCTCGGCTAGCTAAACTTTCCACCGCAGGATTGATAGACATAGTTGACTCATCACATTTCCCATAAAGCTGCGCTGATAAGACACATATCCCCTCAAATCTTATCGCTATCTCTGCAGCGCAGGCTGCAACAGTGCTGCTCAGATAATGTGGGCACTCCCGAACCTAATGTCTCTCTTTGGATGAAACAGGCAATAAAATTTTATCACGACGGTGCCTGAAATAAATATTGGGAAATTAAGCCTGAAAATGATTTACGATGCAGGTCTTTTCGCTTCCTGATCATTTTGCATGTGACTTTGGGGGGAAACATTCTTCCTGTGTCGATGCTGTGAAGTAAACAACTAAACTTTGCATAAAAATGCCTGATTTAGAATAGAATGCCTAGAATAAACAAGCTCTCCGACTGGCTGCCAGCCCAAAACTCCATTTTTACTGTGAGGCTGAGCTCTATTTGGAACAAAACAACAAATAAATAACCATACAGAGAAAAAGAAACCCAGATTCTTTTTTAAATTGTAAACTTGAATAAAGAGAATGGAAAAAATGTACAGTCAGTCAGGTTTCTGACTAGCTGAGATTCAGGTCTGGGCTGAAGGTGTTCGGCACCTATAGACACGAATAATCTCATCTAGGATCATTTGAGACAGACAAAGCACCTTTTCTTATCGCTAATTACTGCAAAACACTTCATGCACTCAACCAAGAAGCTGATTACTCACAAGTCAGGCCGTGGCAAACTGCATTTCCACACAATTTCTGCCAATTGCAGGTTGTGATGCTATCTCAAGGCTGGAGAAGATTTTTGGGGCAGGAAAAATTAATCCAATTAAACTTTCATTGCACTTCAAGCTTTTGCTCCCTGCTTGTCTGAATTAGATTCTGGGAGCGCTTCAAAGTGTAAACCCATATAAAAATGACCTCAAACCTATCTTAACTGTAATTCACCGCCTGGCAAATTGCAACAATGTGCACTCAGACGACTGAGGTAAACATAATCTGATCAAATAAAAGCATTTGCTTTTAAAATTGAGTTTGTATGTGAGAACAGGAGGGTTTCATTTCATATACGGGTTTGCGTTGCTCTGAATACAAGAAATCCCAAAAGCTATTAAACACATATAATTGTGTATATTACAATTGTGATTTTGAACGAAAGCACCTACCTCCTCCAAAAATTACAAACACATCATACTAAAATATATTTAATATAATAAAAAAAAATTCACTGAATAAAACCTGTCAGTCCTTTGCTGAAAAGACTAGCATGAACCAGTTTTCCAAATGCTAGCAGACTGGATGATGCAGGCTTGGTCCTAGTTTAGCTTGTGACTAGCTGATAAGCTGCTTAGCCAAAAAATTAATTGCTGGTTAAGTTAGTTAAAAAGTTGTGTGAGGTCACCACCAAACCAATATCCCATTTTGGAAACCAACATTTGAACAACCAACATGCGCTAGTGGCAGGTTTTGTCAGTTTTTGTTAGTTGTCAGGGTTTTTTTTTAGCAGAGTAGCATGAAGGACAAAGCCAGAGGGAATATTGAGAGATCAAAAAGAGATGTTGAGTTTGAGGCTTACAGCGCACTTCCAGGTACATGCTCTGGATGTCCTGTCCAATGGAGTTGCGAGCAGTGCAGAGGTACTGGCCAGCATCCGTGAACTGCACGTACTTCAGAGTGAGGGAGGACACGCGGGCATCGCTGCGTACGATCACGTTACCATCCAGACTCTGGAGAAAGACACAGAGAGAGACAGAGAGAGACAGAGTAAGAAAAAGATACAAGCGAACAAGTCAAGGTTATTTCTAAATGCCAGTGCTAGAGGAACTATGAGGTTCTTAAAGGTACAGTGAGTGAATCATGATAACTCTGTCAGGTCTTCCGTAAGACTAGTGTACTGTACTGTTCTGTAGTCTTTGAAGCCCTGGGTGAGAAACAGGCTGAAATCCAACGTTTGTTTAATTAAACTCTTCACATCCAGTTTTTAAGAAAAGAAGTAACGTTGTTCGATTTGTGTATGAACCAGTTGAAAGAAAAAATTGGTTCATTGCAACTATAAAGTTTCAAGTAATGAGCCACACAAAAGAATATCAAATAACCCAAAGCTATGTCTGTTTTGAACCTTTAAAGCCCCAGTCCCCATTCACAGAAATATCATATCTGCATTCTTTAAAACTTCTCCTTGCGCAGTCCTCACAAAAAACAAACTTGTATAGGTTTGCAAAGAGATGAAAGTGACTAGATGATGACAGAATTTTCATCTTTGGGTGCACCGTGCCTTTAAAAGAAAAACTTCAGACAGTGAAACATGATCTAAGTTTGTATATTATTCTAGGACACAACACAGAGCAGCACAAGGGCAGTGGGACGTTCGGTCTGTGTGTTCCAGCCTCTGTCTGCGGCTCAAGGGGGTGTTTGGGGAGACAGTGAGGCAGGAATCAATAATAAAGTGGACCACACAGCAGGGGCCACTTTAAAGCTTTTTCTCCACAAAGTGTGTTTGAACAGCACAGCTGGGACAATCTGCTAACAGTTTTACTCCGCGGCTCCATTCAGCACACTTGCTCTTTAGCTCATACCGCATTTACTCGGTTGCCCATCTTTGGTTACTATGGTGACGTGAGATCCTGTGGCTGGAGGGGTTTGAATTCAGCAATCAATGTTCATTCCAACTGTATTGCAATAAAAAAACAGCCCTGTGTCATTGCTGCTCTGTGTTGTTTTAGTTCATAGTGGTTTACTTGGTGGTTTTGTTTTTTGTTTTTTTTTAAAAATTGACAAAAGATAAATTCTCAAAATGGACAAATTTACAGTTTTTTTCGTGACAAAACAAATAATTAATTAATTAGTTAATTTGGTGTAAAGCGGCTTTGAAACAATATCATGAATCTCATAAAATGCGCTACACAAATGTGTGTTATATTAACGCTTTAAACAATGTAAACAGAATTTTGTCATTCTTATAGAATTATTACACATTGCTTTTAGGCTCTTGGATTAGTTACAGTACATGAAACATTGTTATTTTTAAAAAATAATGGCTCACACAGTAGATGCATCACAGGAAGAAAAAAAAAAATCACAGGAAGGTATTAACGAAATTTAGGCATTATGAAAGTAATGACCCAACATTTGCAGTTTCCGACATACAGTCATATAAACGTTTATCAAAAATCATTGTTATTAATAAAAATCAAGCTCAGGCACACAATATTCATCAGCTACATGTGTAAATTAGAGTTACGTTAACCATATGTTATCACATGCGATTCTGCAAAGAGAAGCAGAACTTAACAGATTAATGACGCACTCATATAAATTACACAAAAAATTAATTGACTGAATGCATGTGACTTGCATAATGTGACCCATGTTCATCAGAGAGCGCAGCCTCTTCTCTCTCACGTTTAAATAGATAAATTAGTCATGCCAGCTGACACTGTATTACTCAACTAACAAACAGGAAGCTATCGGCCACGATAATCACACAGATGCCCAATCAATTCAATAAGCCACACAACACTTATGGTGAAAAAGTGTCACACAACCTGAAAACGATTTAAAGGAACAGTCACTCAGTGTCGTTTTAAACCTGTTTGACTTTATAGTATCATTTTGTAGCAAAACATCTAAGCTGGTTTCTTTAAATAATAAAACCAACAGCTGTTTCTAAAAGCAGCATTGCCTATTGAAATTGTCCACTTGTCAGAATAAAGTTTTTTCATCTTTATCCACTGGACACCACTTACTTTCATTATATGAAATTTAGGGTTTTGACATTTGAGTCTTTATAACACCTCGTTTTCATTTTTGGATGCAGTGTTCTTTTAAATAAGTTACGGGATGCTACCGCAAAACGTGAGCATTAGCTTACGCCTTTCATCATGGACCCTGAGTGGACGAAGACAGCCAGGAAATAAGACGTTTCAGAAACGTGCAGTAGCACTTCATTTATAAAGAGCCTGTTCAATGGTCAGTGAGAAATTTGACTACAGAGCGAAATGGAGTGCATGTAGCTCAGAAATCCAATCAATTCACAAACTTGATTTAAGGTGTGCAGGCTTAGGCACGATCTGAGGGATTGAGTGCTTTAAGTAACACCCGAGGTCTTCGACATAAATTCCACCCTGCTTGTGTCTCACGTTCTTACGGCTGTTAGTATGCAGGTCAGCGGACCCAGTCACCACGCGTTGCATAGTAATTGACAGTAAGCTGCGTACGGTGCGTCTTTTCTGTTTCACGCGTGGTACGCTGTGGCGGTCACGTAAAAACCTACAGCCAGCATCGCAATTTCCTTCAAACTCCTCCTTGTGCATCCAGTGTCCCAGCTGATGTCAAATTTAGCAGAAAAGAGACGTGAAAGAAAAAACAGACTATTTCTGTGAGAACATCAGAGGTTGTGCTTTCATAGCTAGTTCTCAAGTATGTTTTGCTTTAAGTACCAATTATGTTTTAAGATGTTTCTTCTAAAAATCAAAAAACATGTTTGTACATGTGTGTGGACTATATGCAATAGGTTGTAAGGTGAATGAGGATATCATAGCGCAGATAAACTGGTCTTAAAAGCATATCGTCGTTTTATTTTGAGATCTCTGACTGTTGATGGCAGACCTTATTGTCTGAAAAAGTCAAATACTTATACATATCAATAATTATACCTTTTTATTGTGGTAATATTTTGAATTGGCATTTATATTTTTAGTTTTCATGATTATTTAAGGTAAATGATTAGCAATCTTTTCCATCCATCCATTTTCCAAACCTCTTCAGGGTGACGGGGGGGCGGAGTCTATTCCAGCATCTCTGGCTATATGCGGAGAACAAACACACATTCACACACACACACTCACAGGCAATTTTGTTATAATCAATTTCCTTAACCTGCATGACTTTGGACTGGAGGGGAAACCGGAATTCCCTGGAGGAAACCCCGGCTAACACGGGGAGAACATGTGACCCCCTCCCAGAAAGACCTCCTGGCTCAACCTTCTTGCTGTGAGGCAACTGTTCTACAAACTGGGCCACTGGGCCGCCCTTAGCTATATTCTGCTTTTCTCAATTTATTTATTTTTAATATTGTTGTATAAAATTGATTTTCATTTTTTTTTCAATTGGTTTCAGTTAATAATTTTAGTGCCTCAGCTTAAACTTATTTCAGTTTATTGCTCAGGCACCGTTTTTAACTTCGTTTGGATTTTAAAGTAATATTCATGACTTTATTTCATTTGATTTCAGTTACCAAAAATGTTTTTTTATAGTTTTAGTAAACTATAAAAACCTTGTTCTCAGCAAATTCTGAGCACAGTTTGAGACGCTACTGAAATTTCATGAGACACACACGCTGGGTCTGTTTCTCAGGAAAAAATCTAAGACGACGTGCCTGGAAAACTCGATTCCATAATACCGTGTTGTCTGGAAGAAACAATCGAGATATTTTCCATTCCTTTATTCTACGACAAAGGCTCAGAGTTCACTGTAATGCAATCACACACACGTGCACATCTTATCTCGCCTAATAAAGACAGAAACCCATTCTGCCCATCCAATTCTCCTGAAACACCAGACAGCCAGTGAGCAACGAAAGGCAAAATAAAAACCACAGCTCAGACTCAGGGCCTTCACACAGAAGAAAGGGATTTCATTCTTTCTGAGGGGAAAATAGGTGACAGCAGTCATATTGTATGACTGCACTGACAAAGAGACAACTTCAGAAAAAAGTTCCACTGACGGTCCGTTGGAGAAAAGTGAGCCTAACGGAGTATTTCACTCCATCTGAGTCCCACATTTCACGCTAACAAGAAACTGGAAGAGCATTCGAGCACAGACAAGATTGATGACAATGTGTCCAAATGTGGAACAGAATAAATCTGAACTTTTGACAAAAATGGTCTAGCCCGGATTGAAGCGGCACCTGCTGAGGAATAGTTACCCTGAGGTGGTTTAAAGCGGGAGAGGTCTAGACAGTTGGCATGCCAGACTTTGTGAGATTGAATGCTAATTGAATTTGGTCAAGGTCACGAAGCACATACTGGTTCCTGACATCTTTACAGTCAGGGAGAGGAAATTATTCCATCACTTAAAAGGGGTGTCACGAAACCTACATTTCCCTTGTCAGTACTAAGGCCAATAGTCCTAATATCAATTTGAATGCTAAAAGCCATTTGCTTCTAGAAACATACACACACACACTTATATACACATATACATTTAAAACAACTGTGAGACATGCATTTTAAAGCTCCAATTCCCTTGAAAATCAACTTTGATTTATAATTTAAACTGTCAGATTCGATTTCTTGGCAAATGTCACTTTGGCTTAATTTGTATTCAACATACATTTAAAAAAAGGATGTAAACTAAATGCAATGTTATGCTTACAGAGATAGTGACAGATTGCAGCTTTAAACAAGAGGTGCAGTTGATCGTGCACATTTGTAGCCGTTATGCTAACAAAGCACCGGTACTCCTGACATCTATAACTTCTCATTATTCCGAAACTCTTGAAGCGCTAACATCTTCGGTTTGGCAGTAAAATGCACGTTTAATGAACCATGGTGTTTTTATCTTTACTCCTGAGGATTAAAAACATGAAGTGGTGTGTGGGCAACCCATAAATGTGGCCTTTCATCTCAGCGGATCAGATAAACAGACTTTCCCACGCAATCCATATGCATCTGAATCATTCTTAATCAACTGTGAAGACACTGATGAATTCTCGCTCTGACAAATCAGGAAAAGTGTCTGCGTTTCAGAGCCAAACAAGTGCTCACAACTAACACTTGCTCATAACACTGCAGACATCTACAAATGAAGCCAAAATGGAAACGGACCGTATTATCTTTCTTAGTACACGTTCCTGGTCTCATTGTGAGGAATTATATTCAGCCATATCATTTCAAATCAAAATGGCATGATACTGTAATCGGTTGATACAGTAACATGGTGTTCCTCTACACAACACAGCACAGACAAATATTTTGTAGCCATTGTTTTAGCAATTTCACATTCAGGTCGGGCACTATTCTGCTACGGCCATTTTCAATGTTCAATCAATATATTTTATCCACATTCAATATCTTGTATCCCATAAACATTGCATTGCAGCAGTACAATGGGTTTCAAACCGGTTCCACATTGAAAGTAAAATCTCTGAGTGCAACAACCTCTGAGGATGGTGTAGTTTATCCGGTGAGGGTTCAGTGTATTTACATTAGTATAAATATATGTATATATAAAGCTGGAGTTGGTTATATGTGTGTGTTAGGATTTTCCTATGTGCTCCTACATTCCTCTGTCTGAGTCTATGGGAGAACACAAAGTATTGGCTCTCATTCTAAAGAAATATCTAGAACATTCCAACCTCTGAAACCTGTGCCTTAACACCCCCTCTTTACTTTCTCCCTCAGTCTCCTGAGAAAGTTTGTCTAACCCAACAAGAAATAAATAAACTCTGTTATTTCTACCAAGAATGCTGAAGTAGGTTCTGGAAATAGCTTTCACAGCTTTAAAGTCTTCACCGTTTCTGTTTATGGACAATCTCAGAGAAAATAATGGGCAATAGGGTACAAATAAAGACATGAAATGAGTCATTTAAACTAGGGAGGCCATTTTGTCAGATGCGATGTGTGGGGGTACGTCTAGAAGAGAGCCAAAACTTGATGTTCTGCAGTGATGTGGAGCTTCTCTAGGATTAGTCAACAACTTGGCTACGTGTCTAGTAGCCCTACCTTGTGTTTCTCAGGTCGAGTCCATGAAGCCTGGAAAGACAAAAATATATAAAGCAAACCAGGACAGTAAGCCCATACAGACACCCAATATAGAGATATGTTTCATACATATGTGCAATGTGACATGTTTGTATATGTGTAAAGTAAATATTACTTATTTTTAAATACATACATGTTTGTGTGTGTGTGTGTGTGAGTGTGTGTCAGTTACATGTATTTCCATACTAGATTTCTGTATGGTGGGGCAAAATGTCATTTCTCTTGCAGATGTTATTCAAAGCAGCCAGCAGCCAAATTTAGTGTTAAACAGAAAATGTAATTTTTTTCTAATTTAATTTTGAATTACTTAAAAAAAAAACTGTTTTACAATGAAAAATAAATACAGTCTAAACAACCCACAAAACATTACAAAATTATGTTATGCCATCAAATCAACATTACAACATTCATTAAAATGGCTGCCCAGGGGCATTACCAAGATGGCTGCCAAATGAGTTGACCTGCCTTACATGAGAAAAATAGGATACCAATACATGTGAAACCAGCTTAATGGGTAAAGCCTGGCACTGGCAACACCACGGTCCCTGGTTTGATTCCCAAGCAATACACTCTTCTATAGTACTAGACAATGTATAGTTTGAATGCCCTATATTTTGCTTTTGATCAAATTAAGGAGTAAATAATAAACACCTTAACATATAGATCAGGTGAGGACACCATCTATCTGTAGAGAGCCAATACCTGTGAAGCTAACTTTGATCGCCACATTCATTTAGTCAATGTCTCATAAGTCACAGCTGCTGGCGTTCAGCATTAATGAGAGCCATTCTTTCATTTGACAACACAGACCCTCGTATTCTTTGAACGGGACAATGATGAGTGGGCCTCAGCGCAGGTTTTTTACCTTCCACTCATTTGTTAAGCTAAAATCAATCAGTGACGTTGCCATCTGGAATAGCATAGCTGAGGATTTTCATGGCTCACAATAGAGGCCGTTGAAGACGTGACTAGCACAAATGATAAATCAAACAGACATGAATTGGAGACGACCTACTTATTTGACTTATGACAGTGACAACGTGTGAAAAAAGGCTTGGTTTTCATGAAGCAGCGTGCTATTATTTTGACTGCTAATCAAACAATTTGCTTAAAAGGAGATCTGGGACTGACAGGGAACTGAGATTTCAGAATGCATTATGAAATATGACACTGATCAAGCGGAATAGAGCATTTGTTATTAAAAGAAACTACTTGTAAATCAAGTTTCACCTTAATATTTTAAGCCATTTGTTTTATAAGAATAAAGAGTGGGAGGTTTTTGTTCATTTGAGTCATCTAGAGAATCGGTTGCTTCGCTTGTCAAACAGCAGCTGCAGAGAAAATATTATCAGGTATTTTTTTCAGTTTCAGACTGTTTGACTGACATGTGAAGCGACCAATCACAGGCTGTTTTGGCTTTGCGTGTCCACATTAGGACACACAAGGACTGGTATGAAAAATTAACTGATTTAAAAATAACCCACAGAACACAGTACAGTACAAAAATATCAGTCCTTATAAAAATAGTACGTGCTGATTATTTATAATTTTTTCAGACACAAGTTCTGCTTGTCAATATCTACTTAATAAAAACAGTGATTGTATATTTCTTTTTTAATAAAAACTCAAATTTACCAGAACCTACATGTCTTTTCAAACCGAAGGTCTGATAACAACCTGTGAAACTGACTTCCTGTAGTCGACTCAGGTCAGCCAATAAGATCAACACTTCCATTTTCCTGTACAATATGCAATATCACTTGGCCAAGGACGAGAGTTCTGTGGCTGAGACTACAGGATAAAAGCATTCAGCTCTAGAATATAACTGAGGCGGCTTCCTATCACGTGTGCTAGTGTGCACAGCTGAACAAGTCCATCTGAATTTACAGGACACGCTTATTATGCAGTGCCTTGACATCCTCTCCTCCACTATTGATTTAATTACTCCACCCCTGACAGCTTGTCAAGGGGTTACGAGGGGTTAAAGTCTCGTGTTTGGCACCTGCTTCTACCTTTCTGGCAGGCTGACCAGCTGACTCTTAAAACGCAGTTCTGATCCCGTACCATCTCACTGACCTTTAAAACAGAACTCCTGTCTTATTACACCCCACACACATACAAACAGCTGCAGGGGTATAAACCAACCAGTAAAGAGCAGCGAGATTATCTGCCCATTGTTGAATCTAAAACCGAACCTTCCAGGTCACCTAGCAGAGCAAGTGAACCTTAATTGGCTTTTTCCAGGTATTTCTGCAAGACGGTTATCACTGCAGGGTGTTAATGGCTGCGAAAATACACAGGCGCAGTCCGCTTAAAGCATTAGAAGCAGCACAGTACAAATTGTACTGACCTCAGATCAGCGGGGAATTCGTTAAGAGACTATCATTAGACAAAGGCCACGTGGCACTGGACTTCACAATGGGCTAACAACCCTGAAATGCCTCTCTTGACTGCGTGATTCATACAGTAGATATGTCAAGGACAGTTCAGGAGACCCCAGAGAAAGCTGCTTCAATGATAAATGAAAGGGCAGTTCATCTAAACTAGCTTCTCATCCTTGCTTAATATCCAGCTCTGGTGACACAGTACGTTAGCATGCAATGTTTAGCATGCAATTCTTAAAAACAGTAACTAGCAGGTCCTAGAAACTGAGAATTGGTTCATGTTACAAAAAACAGGAAGTAAATGATTTTTTTAAAAGCTCTGCTAATGGTTCTCAAATGCCTACAGTCTTTTTCTGACACGAATGGAACAGCATAACAAAATGTGCATAAAATATGCAGTATATGCAGCCAGAGTGTTAAAATTAACACTTAGAAAAAGGCCCAAATGCTAATAAAATTGGGTGCTGGAAACATAATACCATAATAAATGGCACACACACAAGATTAATCACAAAAATCTTTCCCTTACTGATCGAGACGACGCAAGCGATTAAAAACAGAGTTTAAAAAATACATGCTGCGTCTGTGCATGCAGTAAAAATCTGCATGTTTTACTTTTTAATACGTTGCGCTGAGAGATGCTTCAGAGACTAAATCAGAAATAGAGCTTTACTAGAGATTGCCAAAAAAACAACACACACTTGCAAGATGCAATAAATATGAAAACATGAATGAGTTATACGTTTTTTGTTCCAAGAATTGCACAGTCTAATTCAATTTGTTTCCAAATTGTTCAAATCAGCTAATGGAACCGGAATTTTTAAGTGGAATATTAAATTCCTAATGAATTCCATCATTACTAAGTAGTGCCTGTTCTACCAGATACGCATGAACGATCAAAAACACTTTCCCCTGACATCAGAAAATTCAGTTTCTATAAGGTCTCATGCAACAAGCATGTCTATCTCATTCACCCCAGCAGGCAAAAGAGAGAACTGACAGAAATCCGGCCTCCTTTATAATGCAACTTCTTAGTGAGTATTCCAGCCTGGCTTAGATATTGCTCACTGGGTCGTCACGGCCCTCTGAGGTTTCTGTGCATTGCTGACTTGTTCAGACATTGGAAATTTGCGGTTGGGAATACAGGACACGTATGAGGGATGGCGGATTTGGGGGATCCGCATACGTGGTCCTGACTCATCAGATTCGTATTAATACGCCAGTGTGGTTTGATTACTGGCTGTTCATTCTGAGGTGCACTTGTGTGCTTTTGCCTTTCTGGGCCGCTGTATGAATTTCTATTGGTGGTTTTGACTGGGTTTTTTTGACTGCGTGTGACACGACCGGGTGTAACTGCAGATTAAACACATTTAGCATTAAATGTCACGCTCTTTATTTAATGACTTCATGTGAGCCTCATCACACACAGTGTGCCAGTGTTATTGACTTACGTTGTTCGTTCTTTACAGCTGCTTGAGGTCACAGTATCATTATTCAGTGGGGGTCCACAGCATTGTGTTACACAGTCAGGGTGCAAAATTATAATCATATTTGCTTAACCTGCCAGTGGCTTCTGAGCTAAAAAAAATTTACAGTCTATAGAAAAGTTTATATTAAACCATAAAATTGTATTCTGCTATCTATCTATCCATCCATCCATCCATCTCTCATATATATCCATCCATCCATCCATCCATCCATCCATCATTAAACATCTTTTTATTATGGTGGGAGGAACTTGAAACACATTCCGCATAAAAGAGGCAGATCTTTGATGATATGATCCTGTAATACATTATTTGTACAGTTTTGATTCATTATTTAAAATCAACAGTATATTATGATTCTACATCTTTAACATCTTTAACACTCTGAATCATCTGTAGGAGGGAAATGAAGAACAGGAAGTTAAACGCCAGACTACATCCTGTACAGCAGATGACATGAGGTGACAACAAGATCAACAGCATCAGTGCTAATGAAGTGCTACAGGTACACTTCTCATCTCCTCAACATCTCCCACTTCTACACCAACATCATTAACAACATTAGCTCCATTCTAACACTGTTTATATCAGGATTACACCCTCGAGTAGAGGCTCAAAATAGCAACAAGATCCTACAACTACAGCTGCTTTTGATCCAAGTCAAACAGAATTTTTATCATCAATTCAGAGCGGCAAGAGAAACCAAAACCATGTGCTGATTCCCCTCAAGGCAGAGATCTGGCTGTGGCAACCGTCAGGCATTCTGATAGGACAGCCTTCAGAACCGAGGACCAACAATAAAAATGGTCATAAACCCAGAAAGGCCTCACCAGACAGCTGGAATGAAATTTTTTTGACAGCTATAAATATTGACGGGAAAAGGATGGAAGATGGTGGGCTTTTGTTGTGCAAATAACGTCTTTTTTAGTAAGTCAGTTGAAGACCTAAACATAAAAAGCTGTTTTTCAGCAGATCACCTGAAAACTGCCCGCCAACAGGGGGAGGGGCATACTAGTCACTGTGGGAGGGGTCAGACCAAGAATCGGACCAACCAGGGTTAAAAGAACAAGTAACAGAAACACGATGACTCGAATTGGTCTATACATGGATGCCTCGTTTTCTAAAGAGATGGAAACTTGAATATAATGCTAAAGTCATTAAAATGCTTCCTTAAGACTCATCTTTCACAAATACATGTGCTGGAATCATTAAAGGGATAGTTCACCCCAAAATGAAAATTCTTGAAAAATGAAATCATTTACTCAACCTCATGTCATTCTAAATCTCTACATTAATCTTTTTGCCTCTGAGGAACCCATGAGAACATAGTATGAAGGATGCTGGTGACCAAACAACCATGGCACCCATTGACCTTCATTGTATGGAAGTAAAAAATACATACAGGTTTGAAATGACATGAGGATGCATAAATAATGATTTGGATGCATCCCTTTAAGTAATGCAAAATCTAAGTATACATACAGCTGGCAAGACACATTTATTTACTATAAGGTTAAACAAAAGGCATTTTATTTTAACATATGCAGGGATGTGTAGGGTTTATCTAACACAGCAAGAGGCTAAATAAGACGGATAAAATGGGAAGTGACTCCCATCAGGTCAAGCAGCATAAGAGCTGTCAGCAGTCATTGATGAATCCGGCTCGCTGTGCTACGATGAAATATGGATAAACGGAAACAGAGTTTTTGGAGACTGTAATTAAACAGCATGCTTAACCGAATCCCAACGGCCCAGACTCCAACAGAGCACAGAGCCCGCAGTCCTGCCATAATACCAAAAGCACAGTCCAACATAAACCAGCACTGAATGCAAGTTACAACAGACAGAAACGCTCTAATCAGGGTTACTGAGGGCAAACGTATTGACATGCAGTTGTATTTAAAGGCACAACATGCACCAGAGGAC
>JBAJNP010002445.1:0-48134 GCA_036877545.1 Yasuhikotakia modesta
TAATTAAAATTCTGATAAAGGACAACATTTGTCTCAGGGTGCTGAATGACTATAACTGATCATTATTTTCCTGTCATAAGGGTAATAAACTGTAAGTACTGTAATTTTTCAGCTCTTAAATAGAGATAATTTAATTGGGCAGATTCAATGATACTTTAAACTGTTGTGGTTAAAATTTTGTACAGTTGCTTGTTTATGCTGCCTTGTTGATATTTAGGTACTGTAGTACTGTAAAAATACATTTACCTCAAAGACATATTCAAATTCTACTATACCAAAACAACAACAAAATGCCAAATGCTTCCATATTTTTTATTTAGTTGGTTAGCTGGCTCAGTATCAATTCGTGTTTGTGTAGATTTGGTAGAACTTGGTGCTAGCAACACCAAGATCAAAGGTCTTTGCCACAACTAATAAAATGTATGCTGTCAAGTTTCTTCAGTTAAAATTACATGTCAGATGCATAAAACATTATTTTGTTATCTAGCTACTGTAGACACAGACTGACTGAGACACTACAGACGACTCTTAAGAGGAGCATGTTCTTCAATACATTACAGTAATGATTCTTTTGTTTCCTTTCAGCAGGGAGATGATGCTAGAAGAGCTTTTCTTCTCTTGCTAGAAGCTTCTTTTCTTTTGTTCTCTGTTTCTAAGGACCGGAGGCCCATTAACAGCCACAAAACAAGTTAACAGTTTTCTAAAATATTAAAATAATAGGAAACTGGGGGAAAGCTTTATTAACAAACAAGTCATGTAAACCGTGAGGGTGTGATACTAAAGAATGTATCCAGAAGGCTTAGTAATGTGATGATACCCACAGATGCACCTGTTGTGTGCTTGGGAAAGATCTCTGTAAATATGTTTATGTACTTATTAAAACAGTCATAATTGCAAAACACAGTCATAATTGTTTTCCTATTTAAAACACTTTAAAACATCTTTCTTTCTGATGAATAAGTCAAAAGAAAAGTCTATTATTTCTGTGTCTTCTTGACTTGGCTTGACTGTATACAACAAATATTTCAATGAATTTTAGCTTTAATAGACTCACACACGTCTTATGTTTCGTTTCCTACTTCAAACAGTGTTTTTAAGGTAGAATGAGGCATTGCATTCGACTCACACACACCTGAGACGACACTTCATACCCTCTCATTTACATTTAGAGTGAACAGCACTCTGCCGCAGCGTCTGCACTACTTGGACAAAGCTACTGTTTACAGTTGTACTGACAGTGAGTCAAACAACTGTTATTTGTGTCCTCAGTATTTTGACATCCTTATAGTCAAAGTCTTCAAGAAAATGGTTCTGCTCATGCTTGATCTTACACATGTGCCAAAGTTCCAGTATCTGAACTAATAATGCCAGAGTCATGGTTTGATTCACAAAGAATGCATAGACTGATGAAATATATGCCTCAAATGAGTCACTGTATATGTAAATGAAGCTGAAAACCTTTGTAAATGTTTGTAAACAAATGCTGTTAAAATAATGTTGTTGTTATAATGAAATCTTAACATAACTGTGAAAGTGTGTATTTGTCTCTAATGTGTTTGTCTGTGAAGCGTTTAAGCTACCAGCAGCTTCAATAGACTGTGCAATAACCCTTCACTTATACAGAGGCATTGTGACTGTTTGTTGAAATGCAGCGTGAGTTCAAGAAGCATAGAAGAAAATGCCCTGATTCTGAAACATGACCATAGAAGAAGAAAGTGTCTGAATGGAAACAGTAGGCCAGACATGAGGGTCTGCTTTATGTCTGAAACCTGCTGCTTTCTCTTGTCAGTGTGTGGTGTACGTTCTCTCTTTTCATGTCTGTGTGTCTACAGACGAGATGTGCTGTTTTTATACCTCAGCACGGAGGCATTTGATATTCATGGAGAAAAGAAAATTGGAAGAGAGAGAAACATCAGCAGAAATGGTGCTTGATGCATAAAAGTACCAAATAATTATCAGGCAGATTTAGAGAAAAAGAACCAGCAAATACACACTTGATGCAGGCAGTTATTGCTAAGATAATGTCAAGTGGGGAGCCACATAACACACAGACCTGCGTCTGTTCTTTACCCGTGTGGCACATTGCTTTGTGTTCCAGTTTAACTAGGAGCATAAGGAATATATAAACAAATCTTGAATTCAACGTAGACTCACACTGAAACAGTCCAAACGCACTGCTCTAGTTGTTTATTTACATGTTTACTGCTGTTTGATTTTCTTATGTATTTCAACTGACTCGCTTATGTAATCTTGAATAGATAAAGTAACAGATATTTGTCAAGTATTTACTTAAAAATTGAGGGATAAAGAAAGACAGAGAAAGAGAACAGGAGGGAGATATGCCTCATTACAGAGGGATTTACTGTTCCTCAATGGCCTCTTTTATCAAAGAGAAAGTAGTATTGATTTACTTCAAGGCAGAAAAACATAATGGATTTAAGACCTGATATAATAATCTCCATCTAATCCATGATGTTTGTTGATCTTGAAATCTTGCTAAAATGCATTGTTTATTTTTGAATTATACAATTTACAAAAGAAGCTACACATGTGTTAAGCTGTTTTAGAAAATAAACACACTTTATCTATATAGAACTGATGCTATAAATTGCAACTGATAATCTTGGGAAAAAATAGGATAGAAGAAGAATCCTGGAAGCTTTGCAAACAAGATCAGCCACATAGCAGGATTTAGCAGATATTTAGCGAATCACCTTGCACAAAATACTGGGACCTGCACTTTGATGTTTAATCTATTTATGAAGAATGACACTGAGAGAAACACAAATTTCTTCGTCTCCTGCTTGATTAGCTTTGGTGAATCTTTGGTCTTCTGAGAGATTTGCGGTTTTTCACCCTTCAGCTCAAGTGTAGGAGGAACACCCACCTTCAGTTTAAAATAATTTGAAAAAAAATGATGATTATGATGTGGGTTAAAAAAAACTACTAATTAAAAAGAGGGATGAGCTGTTGGGTGTTAAGGTTTATTTTTTTAAGTGCTTTTCACAATTGCACGTTGTTGCAAAGCAGCTGTATAAATGACAATGAAAAATATCCAAGGATATTTATAATGTGCTTTGAAACATGGAAATAACAACAGCATATATACAGAATATGGTTTAACTTGTTTTTCTGCCTGCAATCAATGCCTGCAAGAGGTAATATGTTAAAGGAGGGAGACAGAACATCCCAGTTTCCTAAAAAATAAAGCTGGTGCAGGAATAATGAGTAGAGAAGCGAAACTCGGCTACTGTTTGCATCAGGCGATCAATGGTGTTGAGCAGAGGCAGATGTGAAGAGAGAGAGAGAGAGAGAGAGTTGGCAGCAGACATGCAAAGCATGAGTGGCCTGTTAAAACGCCTTTATTTCTCTCTAAGATGGAGTGTTCTTCCTAAATGAACAGACAAGGTGAAGCACAGTTGAGATCCAGGTTAAACTCAACAGGATTTGGTAAATGGAATGGCCATTTTGTGGAACTGAATGCTTGTCCCATCATTTACATCACAAAGTGTCATCTGCAGTGTGCATAAGTTTATCCATATATATTAGCCCACATAAATTACTCACAGAGTAACGCTGGTAATTTACCAGCAAATTACCAGAATAACTTACCTGGTAAATATATTGCTTACACAAGCAAGTCTATTATCAATCCATGCTGCAGTCTCTACAGTAACCTGGCATTTCATATAGTACCCAGGACAATTAATCCTGCTATAACTATAAGCTTGACCAGAGCTTATTGCAGGTCCATTGACTGCAGTTTTAAATCACCTCAAATAAACTAGACTTACACTCTGTCATTATGAGAATGAGCTTGTTGCTTCCCCTCAACAAAGTGTCTGGCAATTCAAACATGCTGACCTCACAAAAGCAAACTTTCAAACTCAAATCCCTGAAGTATCCAGACCCAAAAATCAGAGGATCAATCAAGCTGACTCAAGCGTTTGCTGGTGCTCTCCTCAGCAGGGTGGGATGGCAGTGGGGTGTCGCACCGTGACAAAACAGCAATCTATCATGCCAAAAGAAGCAAGTATTGGCTGCCTGTGACAGGCACTGAGAAATGAGAACAGACAGAAACAGACTTCACATACCCACCCGATCAGCAATCTGGCGCCTGAAGATGGAAAGGAACGCCCAACCTCTGGTATAAATCACATTTCAGTTAAACAGTTGTGTAGTTTTTCACTGAAGTAAAATGATTTACCAGTTAGCTCATATCAGGGGATTGTTCATTCTACTTGGTAGTGCAAAATCTGTCTAAAACCTTTGTATAAATGTTATATTGGCATAAACTGGCATTATATTCAAATATAATATTATATGCAATGTATATTGTTTTTCTTTTTACATTTATGACAAAGGCGGAATGTAATCAGCCATTTTTGTCCTAAGAATGCAAGATAATTAGATGCACATGTGGCCAATTTGGTGCCAGTAAATATCACTGGAATATTATGGAAAAGCACTGGACAAACCCAAGTACTCAATGTCTTTTTCTCATTTATTCCCACAGATTCTTAAGCTTTAGAACAATCATCTACAATTACACTGTAAACTTATGAAATGTTGTTGAATCAAACACTAACGACTTTTTGACAAAAACAAGCTACACTGATTGTTATACATACATTAATCTGTTAGGGTTTATTGCACCATATTAAAAACAAAGAATCAGATTTGTTCCACTCACACTAAAGTTAAACATCAAAATATTAATATACAAAAAGGACAAAATACTGAAACAAGCACTTTTTTCTCTTTCCACTAGTTGTTTTAATCTTGTTACAAAGTCAATGCATGTTGAGGGAAGCACATTAAAATCATGTCATGCGGTGAGAGAAATAATGATCTTAAATTTCATGACCCTATATTCTCACACAGAAAGAATACAAGGTGTTGTAAATAGTAGGTGGAACATTTCTGCTAATCTGTCTATGAGAGTCAGCAGCAAGCCTGCAGGAGAGATAAGCCAATCTAAGCTGAGGTGTCAGGAATGACATGAGACGAGTGAGTGGAGAGCTGCTGGGATGCTGTCCAGAGGAGCATGAGAGGCATCACAAATCTATTACAAACCCCATTAAAGCTACCAGAGCTGTCAATCACACAGCAAATCTAAAACCGTAAGACAGCGACCGGGCAGCGAGTCAAGAACGGTGGTGTGTGTGTAATGCATGTTTATATGGTGTGTGTGTGGTGCATGTTTATATGGCGTGTGTGATGCCTGTTTATATGGAGTGTTTATGTGTATTGCATGCTTATATGGAGTGTGTGTGTGTGTGTGTGATGCCTGTTTATATGTATAGATGTTCACACAGGAGTAAGAATGTATAATAGGCCATAGAATCAGAGCTAAAAAACAATTATTTTGAAAGTTAAAAAAAAAACTTTATAAAAGTTTTTTTCAAGTATTTTTTAAACTTCATTATTTTCAGCAGGGATTACAGAAAAAAAGGATAACATTACAGATAACAAAATTGTGCTGTTCAGCATTTACAGTAAACAGCAGCATTACAGTTAATCAGTGAAACTAGAATTGCACAGCTTCTATAATGCTGTAAAATAGAGCTCAGGCCATTTCTTGTGTATTGGCATTCTTTGCAAGTTTCCTGATGATTTGTTGTAATTTGGGAGAAATCGACATTAGAACTAGTTGGGCAAGAGAAGGCATACTGTTTATAGATCGTTGCAGGACCATTTTAATTGAGGCAGAATTTGGGAGTCGAATTCCCAATTAAATAGCAATGAAACAACTTACTCTGGCTTTGTCTTATTTTTTGTATTATAGGAGCATCAATATGCTACCAAAGAAAATTGCTGCCACTATAACAGTAACTACACAAACTGAACACTGTGTGCAATACAGCAATTGTGACTGTAATTATGCTGTCAGTTCAGCCTCAAATATAGTTCATTTTCTGCATAATTATGACATCAACCCATAAAGCTGTTTGGCATATACACATTTAAGCTTTATAGAAAACACCAAATATAGAAAGGGAGAGAAAGTTAATTAAGTTTTGCCTTCAAAAACTCCCATTTCTGACTGACTAAATTACATGTTTCAAAAAAGCTTAATTATTTTTTGTCAGATCTGTTATGTGATTTGGCAAGGCAGCTTTTTTAAAGCTTGGCTGAACATTAGTACAATTATTTCAATATTACATTAGGAGTTACATTGGGCTAAGTAACAATACATTGGCCTGAGTAACAAGGCCAATGTATTGACTAGCATTCAGTTCTTATCAATCAATCACACTGTCAGGACGGTCAAAGGAGTCTGAGGTAAGTGAAGCATTGAAGGAGAAATGCAATGAATAAAAGCAAAAACAAAATAAGGACAAGAAGGAACCTCAATAGTGCAACAGTTCATTAGCTTAGCCACAGTCATTTAATACTGAGACTTATTGTTAAGAAGAATGTAATCTATTGATCTATACTTTCTGAAATGGTGGCATGATTTTAATTAATACTTACAAACTCCAGGTCTTATGAAAGTGTGTTAATGCAGAGCAACATTTTCAGTCCATTTTCAGAGGTTCTTATAAAAAGTGCACAATGCCGGATTTGCTAACAGAGTGATTTATTACGTTTAGCCACCTTGCCATTTGTATGTATGATGTCATACTACATTATGTAAAGAATGAATTGCCACTTTAATAATGGCGGTGACAGAAGAGTGAAAGTTAACCGGATGAAGACTGATGACAGGCCTAAGCAGTGGACATGACAGTCAGAACATGATGGAGATTGAATCCGTAACCCTCCACACCCGTAATAAATTATCTCTCCCGAATGGAGTGATTGATTTGCAGCGGTGACGCTTGCACCTGAAATGAGGTCTCATTCTGCCCTCTCTCAGGGACATCTGCTGAAACTTTCTCCTTCAGGAAAGAAATCCCTCCTCTTTTAGGTGAGTCAAACAGGCATGTGGAAAAAATATGGTCAAGTGATAGCATGGCACAATTTGACAGAAAGGCTCGTGAGATTGTGCTTAAGTCAGTGCCGCCAACTTTCTATTACCTCAAGCTAATATAAAAATATAAAAGTCTAGCTCTCAATGCAAACTTGTGTGTGGTTGCAGCCCTTTAAATACAGAGACTGACTGAAGAGCTACGTGACATGCAGAAGAAAAATGTATGCTATTTCCTTTTTATATGCCACAATGTCTAACCAATATAGACGTTTATGCAAGACTAGTGTGAAAATTGCTTACTAACCTACACCACATGTAAAAGACTGCAAGCCTGGGACCTTTTGCAACATGTCTACACATGGATAAAGCCAAAAGAGGTGATGCAGTGTGCTCACTAGTTACCAGGTTTTGGTCTTAAATATCCACAATTTAACCTAGAATTTAACCTAATGGATATCCAATATAAGACACAGAAAAGCACTCAGGTGACTGATTTTATATAAACAGTTGCTAACTATCTTTACCAGGTGTGTGACACACTTCTACCAACCACTGATGTGAACACTAAAATTGCCCCTAATACCTCTAATTAATACCCTTAAATAAATTTGCCTTGCTGATCTATGAGATTCACCTCTTTCCAGTAAAAGGAGAGCTATCAAATCTGACACCTTCTGCAGGTGCATGTCCTACCATGAGATATGTTTATATGCTGTAAAAACATGGATGACAAATTACCTGAAGAAATTTTCATTATGAAGTTGTAAGCAACCAGAATTGCCTCCAGAAATTTCATTCCAGAAATGAGACATGAGACGTATTCATGCCAAATAACTCTGTCATTCAAAAATAAACAGAAAACAGTATTAATTCAAATGTATTTTCAATGATAAAAACACGTGTCTTCTGTCTTCAAGGCTGCCTCTGTGAGAGATTACAGGCACTTATCCTCTGTTCTTCTCATTTCCAAGGAAGACAAATAAACCACTGATTGAAGCTGAGGAGTTGAAAATGTGACTGACATGTTTGTATAAATGTTTACACATTACGCTCTCTAAATAGTCACATCAGCCGTGGATGGGGTCCAAACGCTGGTAAATACATCTGTGTGTCACTCTCTGCAATCTAGTGCATTTCCACTTATTCCAAAAGCCCTTGTGCCATTCCTGTCATGAAAGATTAGAAAGGGTGCATCTAACAAAACCCATGAGTCTCATTTCAGAGCTGTTTACAAAAATAACACAGCATTAAATTTAGAGCATTCTACATTCACAATTTTGAACACACCCATGAAATATTCAGTGTGACTGAAGGCAAGCCAGCCTGATGTTTGTTGTTTTGACATGTCTCTCTGTAACTCGGTTATTTGAGGATGGTAGATTCATGTGACAACATGAGAGATTCTGTGTAGAATGATCTGTTGTAATTTTGCCTGTTCTAAGAGATGAGTCATGTTTGTATTGCGTTAGCATGTCTATGGTTTTTAACTGGTTGTTTGAAGTGAGCAACACTCGGTCCAAGTCTATTATCTGTGGAAAACACAAAATGTATTTGACAGATATGCCTTCAGAAATAGATAGACAAGAGTAGGATAATAAATGGTCCAGGAGGAGATATCATAGGAAATAAAAAATGATGTAAAGTATCATACTGTAGCACTAGTAATAGTATTAGTTGCAACATCATTCATTTACATAAACATTAAATTGATGTTTTTTGTTTTGTTTGTTCCTGCTGGGACAGAATGTGGAAAAATGTTAGTCAATATTTTACTTTCCACCAACAATGTGCTCTGCATAATGCTAACTTTCTTAATGTAAACAAAGGCATTAAAAGGATTGAGAAACAGGGATTATTTAACCATCAGGTGTATTAACTTTCTATTCCTAAAGTCATTGGGGGAAAAAGTACTGCTCTGTTATAGCCTGCTGAGAAGCATGTACAGGATACACTGTGAGATCACTGAGGCAAAATAGTTGCAGACTAAGGGTCTGGAATAAAACGGTGGGTGTATATTCAAGCTAAACTAGTACTGTATGCTAGAACAGTCCTGAGATCTGAATTCTAGTTGTCACTAATTTATCTAGAACACACAGTTCTTGAATTCTGAATATGCCACATTTTATTCACTATACAGTACCTGTCAAGAATTCATTCCCTTTGGATAGATTTTTCAATTGTGCTTCATGGAAATTTAAATTTGTGCTTCACTGGGAATAATTTGGTATTATTCCCAGATCTGCAAGGTTTAAATGATGTGTTGCTTGTCTGTCAATGATAATGGCATATTTGAAATCAATAAACCATTAATGAAGATCTGTCTGTCAGTAAGCACATAATTAGATGCTGCAAACAAACAAATCAATTAGGAACAAGGTGGAATATCAATTGATTTATGGGAATCAATTCGGAAGGTGAACTGGGGAAATTTGTTCTGACTGCCTTCTGTTAAGTGAGGTGTCCTTGGCAAGGGTGTGTTTGGGACATGGATGCATAAAGTGTATTAAAATTGAAGTGAAAGTCCTAAGGGGTCATTTTCTTAAACCTTTATAAGTATCTGTCTGTGGAGATTTATTAGGGTTTATTAGGGCATTCCGGACACAAAAGAAAAGACATTTTTTTAAAGCGTCTGCCTATTCTTACACTAACATGGATGTCACAAGTACAGTACATGCACATACAACATGTACAGATCTCATAATGGCCAAGGACAGTCCAATGGCTTTGGGCAGCCAACAATCTTGATATGTCATGATATCTCTGGCTAAAAACAATTAAATGGAAAATATGTGTGGTCAGACTCCACACACACATACTTAGCATTATGCAGTGTGTGAGTGTCTGATCGGACTTTCACGCTTTATTTATGATAGCACTTGTTGTGTAAATCAACATTGTCATTGCATCTCATTACAGACAGAACAGCATTTGTGTTGCAGCTTATAGACATTGAATCAAACAGTTTGGCAATTACACTCCAAATTAATGTTATCATTTCAGCTTGCCTGCATTAATGCATTGACACATTGAGACTTAATCACATTTAGCTCTGTTTCATGGTTCTAATTTATGCGCTATTAAAAGATTATGTAATTAATGCCCGTTTAATGTCTCATATTCTCTTATGTTTGTGTATAATGACAAAAATATTTGAATGTGCCATGGCCAGAGTATCTATAAGCAAACAGCCAATCAGATTCATTCTGTTTGTGTCACTAAACTCAGGACTAAGGTTTTAATTTATGTTGGTATTTTCTTTCTCCTTTCTTCTCTTTGTTTCTTTGCTAGTTACACTGTATTGTTCATTGAAACCTGGCCATGGATCAATAGATTTCTCCTAGACTTTGTTCCTTGTATTTGTGTAATGGGAAAAAAAGTCCCCTATGCCTGACAGGAAAAGGGGAGTGGCCCCATTTTCTGGTATCGATCCCACAGTATAGATTGGAGGCAGACCAAGGGCAACTCCCAGGTTTTGTTGTTTCTCATCATCCCTTGTTGTCTCTCTTGCATGTAGAACATAAGGGCCGGGCATCACCAATAAAAAGCCTCAGTAAACAGCAGGCAGGAAAACACCTGGAATGTTGAGAAGAGATAAAGGAGCTTTGTTCCCATTATCAGCTACATATTTATCTACTGTAGCCTTTATCTCAACACTCATGTTCTTAGTGAGGGCCAAAAATCCAGCAGCAAAAATAAACACCAATTCCTACAAGTAGATTTTAGCTTTAGGATTGTTATTATCCTACTGCCGTAACTAAATAGCAAAGATACATGTTTAAAAAGCCTATTTACTGTAAAAAATACATACCTGACAGTCACAACATGAAAGCACAAGTTCTCACAGCAGTTAATATGTCTCAGTCTGTGACAGAAAATGTTGTTGATCCTTCGAACTGTCAAATAAATCCTGGATAATGTAGCTAAATGTTAGTCTTTGATCTCCAGAGAAGGTGAGGTTTAGTATTTATCACCTTTAGGAAAAAACTAGACAGATGGTAAGAAGTGGTATGTGATTCCTGTCTCAGTAATGTAATAAGGACAGAATAAAAATGATCTGCATTTTGGCAGGATGCAGTTGTAATAGACTTGCTCTCTGCAACACAAGAGAAACAGGTTGACGAGAACATTTTTCTCAGAGAAATTTCCCTGTTGGAGTTTCCCCTGGGACGCACACGTTCTTTCAACCTCTGTCTGCCAGTGCAGTCATCTATCATTCCACATTCTACTGCGTGACCAGCTCTTATAAAAATAAAGAAAAAAAAAACTGCCACAATGACCTCCATAAAGGTTTCCGATTAGCATTAGCTTCTTATGTTCAATATGCCTGCTGCAGGAAGTAGCTTAGTTTAGTTCTACATACAATCTTACATAAAACCAGTTAGTACATGTAAATAAACACACGTCTAGTACATGTAAATAAAATGAAGCATTCAAATTTTTTTTGTCAGTCTATATACTCTCTTCCCTTTAGCGGAACATTGATCTCCATGAGTTGTGTGGCACTCTAATAGCATTTAAAAACGGAATAAATAAAAAATCTGCATTAACTATTTAGACACACCTCTTTTTATTTAGAGTAACTTGTCATATGTCTCTGTGCTCAAAGCAGTCAGTCAGAACTCACAAAAACATTGAAATACCATCAGCCCTGAACACAGTACAGGTAGTATTGTAACACGTAAAATGTATATGGAATAAGATTAGGTACAACCCTGATTAAATGTGACACGCTGTAATGAAAAAGAGACAGGGAGAGAGGGAGAGAGGGAGAGAGAGAGAGAGAGAGAGAGAGAGAGAGAGAGAGTCTGTATTTTCATTCACCTATTAATCATTTTTAATGCCACCAAATAACACATTTGTCAGGTGACTGCAAAAATCGAAACTTTTGAAATATTGAAGTCACAAGACCAACATGCATATTATTCCTCTGATATTTTTTATCCACTATAGATTCATCACTCAAAGTGCTGGAGTCTCAGTAAAGTGTGTTCAATTGAGTTTTTCATTTGCTTTAAAACATTAAAATGTCAAGAAGTTTATTTTGAATGAATTTTTTGGTTATCTCTCGCTCTGACCAGCACATACTGTTTACAGTAGATATACACACCTGTGGTGTCTCACCTGTATGTTGTTTGGCCTCCGTTAAACAAATGCAAACTTTTCCACTTGTTCATTTGCTCTTTATTGAGGTCTTCAGGAGCAGCGAGATCAGCAGCTCATGGTGCTCAATACAAGACCAGCAGGGGTAAATTAGGTCTATTGTTTAAGTTAAAGGAGCTCATAGTGATTTTTACTTCAGTGAAACATTCTCCAACACAACATCGACTGAGGAATTAATAAATAAGTGCTTACAGGGATCAGATTAAACATGATCATTTTTCTATCTAAAAAGGTGAGAAATTAAAGACATTTTGCGCACCTGTTTTGTAACCAGCTGTTTAATCTGGACTGTTAAGACTAAGGCTTTCAATATGACTATCTAAGGTGATTAAATCATTTACTGTGTGACCTCTAAAATGTCCTTGTATGCTGAATCAACCGTACTTACAGCTGACTGAATGGTTAAGCTACAGACCCAGCATCACATTTCAATGCATACATATTTTTTAACTAAGACTAAGCAATCAATCACCAGCATCGATAGCCCTTAGCATCACTTTAACTGTGTGCATCTGCTAGCTAATGAAATCTGTGCAAAGCTGCTTCAGCCATCGATCGGACGGAGCTCTAATTTGCCGCTTGAGATCAGCGGCTTCATCTGTGCCTTTTCTCTCTCCCTCTTCCCTAACTTTTACTTCTCTCACTCGCTTACACAGGGGATAACTGCTGAGCACGATTGCCTTGAGCTAGGGTGAAAAAATATTTCAGCAGACATTTAACAAGGTGCTTAAGGTCAAATAGACCTCTATGTGTCAAAACGTACTGGCTGCAGTACTAAACCCTGCTAAAGGAAATCCTCAACAACAGGCTATCCCTCAAGCTATCGCTAAAGGCATGCAAGGACATCCTAGCATTCGGCTCACAATAACACTAAATAAAAGCCTTTAATATTGTTCTGCTGCTAAATATGTAGTGTGCTAACAGGGAAGGTGTAAACCTTTAGCTACCCTACAGTGATGAGTTATGATCGTTTTAATCACATTTAGTCACATTGTCAGACACAACTGCTTACCGTTATGAACAAATGAATGAAATGCTTTTTGCCAGTTTTTCTGTCACACAACAATCACACAATATAACATCCACTCCCGCTTTCATTCCTTCAGTTGTACTGGACTTTCTGGCTGAGAAAAGCTGGAGAATTTTGGTCAATGAGGCTTGCAGTAATACCTTTCTCTCACTTTCAAAGAATAATCCAACAGTCTGGATCACAAGGGATTAGTCTATGGTAAAATTGTACCTAAATACTGCCAAGCAAAACTGCATTAGAACGCATGGTCGACTCTAATTAAGGTAGTTTGTAAAGCTTATTTGGTGCAGCTGAGCAAGCCAAATGCAAAATGGTGACACCCAGCAATTGCCAGTTGCTCTAGAATAAAGACAATTTTTTCCTTCTCTCTGTAGCTTGCAAACTCAGTGATAAAACCTTTAGCTGACCACAGACACAGTCACAGCAACAATAATGAATATTTATGAAAATACACGGTCTGTGTGCTTCAGCTTTATCCAAATTTTTCCAAGAGAAGATCTTGAGGGAGGCTTTGACACATCGCTAAATGATTGAATCTTTACATCTGCACGTCAGCCTCAGTGCTGTGACCCATGTCAAGTTTTGTTAGCATGGGCCAGATGTGAGGCTCTTTTTTAATGGTTTGACAGCTTAGTCAGTAATGTCCTCCAAATGCCTTCCCTCAGGTGTCGGCACACCTGCCTGTGTGCGGCAGGGAGTCGCTGACACCCCCTGCAGAGTGCCTCAATCACTCAGCCCTATGGGAGTTCACCTTCTATTGCTTGTCACTATGCAAGAAGCCAAAAATGTGGCAATATGTGGCAAACAATCTGCCACACACGAAAACTCAAATGTCACAGGCAGTTTGAAAGAATTGTTCACCCCATGAGCTAATCCATTTCATTGAAAACAAAAGGAGAAATTTAGAAAAATATTTTTGCAGTTCATGCCATGCAACAACACTGCAGGGTGACCACACAAACTAAGTGCTAAAATATAAAACGTGCATATACCTGCCACATTCAAAGCTTTCTAAAGTAATACTATTAAGTGTGTGAGGAAAATACCACATTAATAAATCAGACACACACACACACACAGAATACTCTAAATTTGCAAAGTTCTTACCATTTCAAGCCGTGTGCTTCTCATGCTCACCAGGGTGGTATGACACAGGGTATGACCCAGACCTTTAATGATTTTGTGTGGCCATGCAGCTATGATACCTGCTGTGAGATTGCTTTTGTAGTGACACACAGGGAGGGAAAATGAGCTGGACTCTGCTGTTCAACACTGCCAATATATTCTGCCTGAAAATGAACTCTAACCTCCCCGACCAATTTCTAATGGGTTTTGAGTCAAGAGCAAACACACAGAAAGGGTTCTAAACAAACTTCAACATGTCTGACCCACACGTCTCTATTGCTCTTTCTCTGCAGCCACTTATTTTTCATTTGTTTTGTTTTCTTTGCTTTATAGCCTTTTTAATTCTTGTACCTGGTGTTTTATTTTTAATAAGGACCACATTTAGACCCTAACTCACTTCTCTCAGTAGCTCGATGTGACTATACTGACTAAACCTGTAATCTCTGCTTTTAAAAAGAGTTTTTTCCTTTTATAGTTGAACAATCACTGTTATAAAACTTGTTATGCATGTTGGGTCATTTAAATTACATACTGCATGTTTTACTTTACAAAGAATAATCTTGTGGCTAGGATTTAGGTAATGTGAACAACTCTAAAAAAGATAATGTTTCAGTATAAAATTTGATTAAAACTTAACAATGGACAAAAGACATTAAACAGATAAATAAATCTACTGTTTTACTTTTCAGTAAATGGTCAAGGTTAGAGTGCAGGAAGCTGATTAAAATGAAAGAGAAAGCCTCTGTTGTATAATGGAAGATACTCTAAAGTGAACAAAGAGAGAGAAAGTCTGCTCTTCAAGCTCTGTTATTCCTTCTCATCAATCTCTCTCCACTGTCTGACTGTTAATGCTCCACTTAGAGGCAGCTGGAGGCTATGTACATCATTTCCTAAGCCTTTGCCTTTGAGTTTAGATAATATAAAATAAGGTTGACTGTGAACAGACTGAGAGAAAGACAGGCTGACAGACAGACAGACATGCAGACATATGCAATGCATTTCATTAACCTTTTCTATCCCCACTGTTATACTCATCTAAACTTTTTCACTAATATCTGAATCATATGAGATAAGATGTTACATGTTTACTAATCTACAAGCAGTTGTTAAAAAATTACTAAAAACAAAGGGACTGCAAAGACCCCTCCAGGCATCTCCTTGGTCATTTCACAACAGTTTTGCGATAAGAAATTTTGCACATATTGTGACAAGATTATTTAAAAAATGTTTCCATACAGTGAAAATCCAGCTAAATCCATATTTTAAGTCAATGGTTATCAGGAGTTTGTGCTCTGCTAAGACATCAGTAAATATTAAATGTAAATAAATATGAATATATAATTTTATAGTAAATATTACTTTTATAGTAAATGAAACTTAACAGGTTAAGTGAGGTTAAGAAGAAGAGTACACAGATATACCTATGAAACCTCACATTAAATAATTAGTTGGTAATTCCACATTGACAGCAGCACATCACTGAAGGTCTGCCACTGGGCTGCCTTGGGCAGTGAAAACAAAGAGGGATTCAAAAAACCTGATGTGAATATTTAAATGTTAGAATGTAGCTCTTACATATAAAACAATAATATTCTGAACAAAAGCATTTTAACACATTTGTAAATATTTTAAAGATGTACAGATTTCTGCAAACAGATTTTTGTTTGTAGGTCACATGACCATTTGTATCCTTCCATTAGAGATTTAAACTTGCTCCTGATTGGTGGGCTCGGCTGCCTGAACAGCCACTAATAAACAGTAATATTAAATTAGGTAATTAAATTACACTTTGCAGTATAAACTATGAGAACAGGTGGGACAACTAACAAATTATGTTACATTCAATTATAATGGCATGTCTTGTTTTGTAGTCCTTGTCTGTGGTCTTTGTAGTCTCTAGTATTACCTGAGCGTACCCTGATTGTGTCCAGGTGTTCCTTGTTCCCCTTGAGTAGTTTGTTTATACACCCATGTGCTTGAAGTTTTTAGTTTCACTGCAATAGTTGCTGTATCAGGGCAAGTTTATTGTCTTATGTCCTCCAAAGTCACAGTTTAAACTATGGTGCTAAATTGAGCCATTTTCATAGCGTGTTTTGTCCCAAACATGTCACAAATTGCAGGTTATAGGAACTAGTGGATGGCAGAGTAAGATTTAGACAATGTTCAGCATCAGTACAGAAACCAATAATCTCCAGTGTTAATGTAGTTAAACAGCCCAAGTTAGGGGGACGCAAGATTGATCATACATCATGCGCCTATTTGCGGCCCCATTTACCATCCCACTTTGTGTAGTTCCGGTCCCTCGACCCTTTGATGGACGAGACTTTAAGGTGGTGCATGCTGGGTGGGGAGGACACAAGTCAAATATTAATTTGTCTTATTTCACAATGAGAGGGAACAGAGGAGAAACTGGGCTAATATTCCAATGGGCCTAATTAAAATTGATGAGAGCTTGAGAAAAAGTTGCACTGAGGTGATTTTAGGCTCGAGACCTAATTAAGGAGACTGATGGCCTTTACTTAGAAGCCACTAGAGATGTTTTGTAACTACAGCCGATCAGTTATAGTAACTACTGTCTGTATCAATCCAAGCAGGATAACTAAGAAGTAAGTTCCAGCCAAGAAAACAAACAAAACAAAACAATTATAAAAATTGTGATTATTGTGATTAAATATAGCTGCAAGCAGCAACTATGGGGACCCTTATGCCATAAACTCAGACTAAACTACACCTGAACAAAGTATTAAAAGTATTAAGTATTAAAACATAACTTAACTTTTGCATGCGGTCTGATGACTATCTGATTCAGTTTGAAGACCAGATTCTACAGAAGCTGTAATACGCAAACATGTTATGTTGTCAATATTGGAAATGTGGTATCACTGCTGTATGGTCAAATAAATCTAATGAAAGCGTTCATAGACTAAATGAATCCAAAATGATATGCTCAATATAGATTAGACTTCCCAATCAATCTCAATAAGGCCTACTTTGGAAAATTCTATATTGATGTTGAATTTCAATATAGGTGACCTAAGAAGTGTAAATAGACCCATTGACTCATATAGATTCATGTAGACGTAAACTCATTGGGTCATTTTTTTTATTATAAAGGTTAAAAGCATTTTGTCTTGCCAGCAATCTACAAAAACAGTTAATTTTAATGTGGTCGAGTTCAATTTGCTTTGGAGAAAGCAAACTGCTAATTGCTAACTAATTTTTCTTGGGCATTTTAAATAAAGTTTCACCCTGTAAAGAACATCAACTGCTGACTCCATTCATTAAACACTGAAGGCTGAAGCAGTTTATTAAAACACAGTATTATGTATATGACATGTTTGCTCCCTCCTTTCTATCCTTGTGTAAGCTTCATGTTTTTCCTTTTAACACGTTTTTTATAATTACCTCTTACCTTCGACATTAAAAGAGCACTATCATTGTATTTTATGACACAATGCTAGAACTGGCATTAAACATAATTGATGACACTGTTATTCATTTGCTAAAAGCTACCTATATTTATCCGCTAGCAGAGCACCCTCAGACTAATAGAGATTGCTTTCTGAAACTCGTCCTTGGGAGGATGCCGGGAATGTGAAAAGGGGACAGGAATTATCATTTTAATGCCTTAAAGCAGCACTATGTATGTTTGTGAAGTACACACTCATTACTGACATTACTGCAGCTGCACACCATTTACATCTGAACTGAAAATGCCTTTTAATTTCCAATTCAATTCCTTAATTTCAACTGGGATCAGACAGCAAGCAAGCAAGGCAAGAAAAATACAATTGTTAGGTAAATATTTATTTGATAACCTTAAAAACAAAACACAATAGACATTTTTTGGTGCTGTATGCAAGAATGTGTGTTGGTGTTGTTGCAGAATTGTTTTGACAGTATTAAAGTTGTATGTAATACAATGTATCACATATCAGGGAATACATATGCATAATGTGCAAAACAACTGACATTTTGTTTAATAATAAAATAAACTGTTGGATTTGTGTTCTTTATAGCAGTGTTTGATCCTCTTAGTTCTCTGAAACCTGTAAATGTTGGTTGTGGGGACTGAATTGCTTAAAGGCTTAGCATCCAGAGATTTGCTAAAATTCCCACTTTAAAATTAGTGATGTAGTATCAAAGTGTCCAGTTTCAGCTCTGTTAAGCTTTGTCCGTCTTAGACTTCTGCAATATTAGAGGTGAAATGTGTGATCTGCATTCTGGCTGTAGTCAATCACATTAGAAGCTAAGATATTTATAAATAAATAAGAAACAAATCAAACTCGTCAGCCTCATATCTGCCAGGTGAGCGACATGATATTTGACAGCACTTGCCTTTTCTTTACTCCTCCCACGTTGTAATAGACTTGGCTGGGGCAGCTGTGTGTCTGTGTGAGTGTCGTCCGTAAAATGGCTATTAATCAGCATTAGAAAGCGCAGGTTGCTCACACCTCGCCTCTTTATCCACAGCGCGTGGCTGTTGTGAATCCGTTCGCCACGCACGGAAGCCAGCATCAGTTTTTTTCTTGCTTGACATTTTTAGCAGCCAGACTGAAACAGAAGCACAAACGGAAGTCGAATTTGTTTAAAATTTCAGACCCTGTTTGGTTGATTTTATGTACTTTCCTTTCCTTTTTATGTACTTTCCAGTCACTTATAGTGTTGCATTGAAAAATATGTTTTCCAAAATATGTCATTTTTAATGTGCTTTATTGAAGTTGTTAATCATGATAAGGTCAAGTATAAATTCTCTTTAAAACGAATTCAAGACTCTACACTAAGAAACTCAATCACTAAATGTAAAAGAGAAAGAACAAAATTTTGCCCCCTAAAATAAGTAATTGCATATAGTGTGGAAATAATAAATTAGATTTATATCTGTAATGTAAATACATATTGATGTGGCCGAATGTATTGGGTGTGTAATGTACATACCCAAGCCTATCCGATTGCTAATAGATACATTAGAAATTAAATGTATAGGATATGTAATGAATTGTGCAACCTTGTTTGAATGATCAGCATGCATAACATTGTGTGACAGTCTGTTGGGAGACAAAGGTGAAGCTTTTTAACATTTTCACAACAGTGACTTACAATTCGCATTTCTTAAGTGTTAAATGTAAACATGTTACAGCCTCTATGGCATCTTTGGTGTAACTACCAAAAGGCAAGTCATTTAGCCTTTGGTTGAGTTCCTGAATTTAACCCCCCTTAAGATGAGGAAAGCCCAACCTATGAAATTAGACTGTACTGATCTACTTTTGGGAAACATGTGTTCCTTTATTCCCACAGAAAGTGTTTATTTTATGGACATGTTGCTTTTCAATGTGAGACCCATGGTTGTTTGTTTGTGTTGTATGTAGCTGTTTGTGGGGCAATATTTCCTACTTTACCACGCACCTCCCATTTGTAAGCGACAAAACTATCTGAAATCGTCTGTCCTGACTATTCGTGACAGTCAGACATGTTTAAATGGCAGTGGCATTTAAACATACCAACAAGAAGGCAGTGCAAACTGACAGGGTGGACTGGAGGGGTGGCGTGTAGCATTTTAAACAGAATGTGCTGAAGAGGACATGCTGTCTCTGTTTCTTCATGCCAGGTCTTCAACACAAAGGTTGAGATGGGCTCATCTGCAGATGATGGTGGTCCACCATGGGTGGTCACCTACACTGCTGAGATTGTAATACACCTTTGGCAAATCAGAAGGCTGCCTTACGTGGGGGCTAAAAGAAGATTAGCACTACAGAATGTCAGGTCTTCGTGCCTGGAATGGCTTGATCTACATTACCATGTATCAGTCACAGCTGATCTCATTAACATTACTGTGCATGGTTTTCTCCATAGGGTCAAGCCATGCTCTATAGGTTTGCAACAAACGTGCTTCTATGTTCCTGTAGATCCTGAAGCAGCACAGAAGAAGCTAAGAAGAAGATAAGTCTAGAATTGAGACTGTTTGGGAGGGTGAGAGTCAACTATTTGGTTTATTGATGGGGCTCAGTAGGCAAGGGGGTGGAACAAAGGGTTTAGGGGAAAAGGCCAGAAGATGATGGAGGTGCTGTGTTTATGATGCAAGCTGGATGCTCCCTGTGCTTTGATATCTCATGAGAGGAATAAGAACCTCATTCTGGACTCAGGCCTTAGGATCAATAGGATTAAAGGACTTGTGCTAAAACCTTCTTAGAAGTCTTAGTTTTCCAGCTTCAGTTCTTTACTAACCTCATTGCCAACTCAGTGCAGAGGATCATGCAGTATGAGGACACTAAGCAGTTTAACTATATTTGACTTTTGTGAGAAATTGAGACTCACTTTCTGGGTATATATGATTACAGCACAGAGGTCAAGTTTGAAATACTGGAAAATATTGAGATGGCAAACCATCATACGTATTTTATAAATATAAACCCAAAACTTAACCCTCCTATTATATTTGGGGTCAATTTGACTCAATTCAATGTTTAATGTTTCTAAATTCTTGGTTGGCATCATCTTTTGGCTTGTTTCTAATGGCTCTTTAGGTAGTAAACAAATAAACAAAGTACTTGACACACAAATCTGGGTAAAAATCATATTCTGGAGGTTTAAATAGCTAATACATAGGATAATAGGAGGGTTAACAGACCTTTATAAAACTAATAAATCTGTGTGCTTTACAATTATATACAAATATACATGCAGAAGTGGTTCACAAAGTAGAACAATTTTTACACTCAATATTTTCCTTATTGCTGTTGTTTTACACCTTTGTATGTACATTTACAAATTATCAGCCTATTGTAACATGAGCTACATTGCTAAAAATTTCTTAGTTGATTTATAATGCATCACTATTGGACTTTACTACATGGACAGAATTACCTGAAAATTGGTTGAAATTGAAATAAATATGCTGGAAAAATAAAAATGATGCTAATAAATAAATAAAAATTCACACTTTACCTGTCCTTGTTCATTGTGCCGACTTTGAATATGCCAGCTAACATCTAGGGACCAGCTAACATCATCTGCCGCCATTCTCCCCAAATTGTGTTCAAAATACAGTATTTCTCTCAGTCTCCAAATATTAGTGTCTCCCTGTAAGGGCAGATTGGGTGTAATGGGATTCCATCTCATAAATCATAATTCTTGGGAAATTTGGATTCTGTGAATAAGACCTTTACCTATTTGTCCACACAGGCACTTCTCAAAGTCTCAGTGTTCTCTTCCCAGTGGGGTTGCTTCTGTTTATTTCCCAAGGATTGGAACACTGCTGGTCAAAACATAAGGACAAAAATTAATATTAAACAGAAATTCATGGGGGATTTGAAAATGTCTTGGAGCAATGAAAAATGGTGGGCAATGGGGAACGTGTGTGTTTGTGTAAAATAAAAAGAATGGGGGTGGTGGGAGATTCTGCACTGAGGTGAGGTATGCTGAGGGTAGATTCTAGAAGGAATTGTGTATTATGATTCTGTGAGTTACTTCAAAAATCATATTACAACACAAAGTAGTATTCATCCAACATTCACAATGTAAGTCCAGCACCTGCATGGCTAACAGGATGCTAGTCTTGACAACTTCGCTCCAACAAAAGCCAAAGGAGACACTTCCTGTTGCCCCGCCTCATGATCATGACTGAGTTTCTGATGCACCCTTTCAGTTTCTATTAACAGTTGCAAACACTTAAGATGCAAATAATTGAAACCAATTTCAACAAAATATAAAAATATAAATTGGTGTAAATCTTCTGTAGAACAGTCAAGCGCAATAACAAACATCTGGATCATCAGAAGTCTTCTAAAGATCATAACTGTCTGAATGAATGTAGTGGTCTGCAGCTTCTAACTGACAGTGTGGGAAAGACCTGAAGCTAAAATCTCATTTTAGCTTGCTTATTAGACAAACTAAAGCACTATTCAGATTTTTTATATTAAGCCACATGACTCACAGTGTAAAATAATCATAGTGTCCTCTGGCTATATCTTACCCAACTTTTCACATGTAACATGTGTAACAGGAACACAGCTTTTATCTTACTCTCTGTATGCTGTTGCTCCTCAGTTACGAGTTCTTGGCACTATGTATGAACTGTAATTCATCATGTGAAAGAAGAAACAATTTGGTCAAAGAGCTAACTTCTACTCACAGTAACAGTAAGAAACATTTCCATTCTTCAGCTTATAGTTACTGTATGTTGCTCATCTCATTCTCATCGCTTGAATAAGCACCAATGTTGCCTATAAACATTGTTGCAATGCAGTGCTTTTACAGAAAACAGAGTTTCATACTACCTGGATATATTACTGCTCACTCTTTATTTAGCATTTTAAGGGTTAAATATTTGATGATTACTCTGTCAGAAACACATTTTGGATTCCACCCCCATTGTCAAAAAACAAATTGTAAAAAACACTTTATTTACTTTAAGTAAATGAAGGTTTGTCTTACTATGTAGGTGCATGAACATGAAACAAATTTAAAATGGAATGGGAAAATTAAAAAAACAGGGCTAGAAAATACAGCAACCTTCAACAAACTGTTGATTTTAAAATATTTGCTAACACACACACACACACACACACACACACACAATAAAGGGCTTCATAGTCATGAGTAATGAGTAACTGAATACATCCCACCTGCAGATGGCAGTATGGTGTATGATTGCAGCACAAAACTGATAACAAACAATGGCACAGTGAAGTTGCTACAACTGGTAGGAAATATTAGATTTTGCTGTAGTTATGAATGGGTAACTTTCATCTTTCAATCATTGAGGAAAGGTTAGTTATAGTTTGCAACATTTACATAGCAGTTGAGGGTGAAAGCAACAACAATGGGTGTTAATGGGTCTATGTGCAGATGATGAGTATCTCTGTGGTGTATTGTTGAGGAGAATAGTGTTCCCAGTTGTGTTTAGTGAATGTTATTGTAAAGGATAAAGTGAACTTGTTGCTGTTTTTTAACAATGTATCCCTCTTGCTGACGCTACCAAACGCTTATTAAAATCTAAAGCGTTACAATGGAGCCATCTTACTAAGTATTTTTTTTACCAGTGTTCATTTATTTATTTTAAGGACATTTAATGACTGTTTAATTTATTTACAGGGTTTCTGTAGCCAGATTAAAGTGCAGAAGTGCATCTAAAAGTTGAGTTACCCTTGAATATGAAAAGCTGTTTAAAAGTGTAAAGCAGTCCACTCCTTATTTATCAAGAGAAACTTATTGAAGGCAATAAGGTAATTGTTAATAGTTTTTAAACTAAAGTTTAAAAAGTTTAATAGTTTTGTTTGTGTGTATGTGTAAGAGCGAGAGAGATTGTGTGCTTTGTTTACAACAAGATATATTCATACATTTATATATTCAGACATAGTCCCAGGTTGAAATATAGATGTTTCTTCACACCTTATTTCAGTAATAACTCTGCAGTTTAGAGATGTTTTCAGAGCTTTTTAAGACTGAGCTTGAATTTATGACAAATAAAGGATTATCTGGGACTCTGGATATTAAAAATCAATATTACCAGCCAAATACAGCACTGCTACTCTCTGCATTATGGCTTGTGGGCATTATGATCCCGTCCTCTCATTACTGATGCCTGTCTGATTTTCTTAATGTGTTCTAACACCTTCCACAGCAGCACTAAGGTATATTCCAGTTTTAGTCGTAGTCCGTTTCACCTGCATTGACTCTGTGTTGTATTAATGTGGACAGAATCTATTTGGAGAGTAAAAGGGGATTGTATGGATTACCTATAGTAAGATTCTGAGTTTATTTTGACATTTACAGTGGCATGCTACTGCATATAGCCTTTTGTTTGGAAACCACATATTCTGTAACTTTCTCTTTGGCAAGGAGGTCTGAGTTTAATTTGCACTTACATTATAACTCCAGGGTCTACAGGGGGAAAATTGCTGTAGTATATAAAAGCTAAGATTTTATGCTTATGCTGGCCATAACTACCACAGCTAGTGTGCAGAAATTGTTGAGCAGCACTCAAGATCATCAATAGCAGCAGTTTTTTCACAGCTTGAGTTGTTCTGGGTTTGTGTCTAAGATCTATAATAGTGCTACAGTCTAAATTTGATCTGATGCATATGGATACTTGTGTAATCTTGTGTTTTAACTTGTCAACTCTTCTAACTCTTCAGTGTTAATCTGTGTTGATATGCTAACCGGCAGTTACAACAAGTGACAACAACCTTTTGTTGCTCCCTTGGTATTTATTTTAATAGCATTAATACATGTAGCATGTCAAATGATTTTTTTCATGAAAAAATGACCAGTTTAGCTGTGGTTTACACCTGTCACATGTCATCAGTGTGATGTGGCTTCTGGCTGAAACAAAATTGTGTCCTGATGAATTCAGAGTCCCAACACATAATAGGGCCACGCAGGGTGAGCGAGATATTCTCTGGTGTCACATCACATGGTCTAATTGTCCATTAGAGATTATTCTGTTTGGGCTGAGGGACCTTCTCTATTCAATATCTGTTGTTATTTGAAACAATAAACACTAGTCAACAAAAACACCCTTTGCATGTAGTAAATCTTTGTCTATGACAGTCATGGAATTCTCATGAGCTCCAGTCAGGTGAATTTAATGAGATATGAGCATCCCTTAGGGAAAACTTAATAAACAACCGTAAACATGGTCATGGTGTCGTAGTCCCCCAATGGGATCAATATTGTTCCTTTCATGAGGGTAACCTAATGTTGAAGACTGAGAATAATGCTTTATGACCACAGCCCTGTTTTGTGGTGGATGGCTGAAGATGTTTTGTGCTTGGCTTAGCTGAAGGATAATATAGGGTGTCAATGTCACTGTTTAGATTGGATTCATTTTGACAATGTTACACAGACAGTTGGTGCTGGTTTTATAAATCTCCTCTGCAATAATTTACATGGCAGTGATACTTTGACACCTCATTCTCTTTGAATTAATTTGCTACTGTTGTACCCAGTATCCGGGATCCTGTTGCAGTTGCCATAATTCATCTGCCATGCTAAAAAATGCTATAGGTTATGTCCTGGGAACAGGTGTCAGAGGAGCAAGAAAAAGTCTGGCAAACTAACAACTGTCCAGACAAAATTAATAACCTCATTCCTAAAGTACCTCTATATTTTACTGCACTGAAAGGAAGCAGGTCTCTAATAAAGAAATCTCAGTCTCACTGCTTGTGTTGATTTCAGGCCCCCAGTCCTGATGATTCATCGAGCTCTGTGTGAAATACAATCTAGCAAAACAAGACGTTTGACACAGCAAGCAGAAATGAATCAAGTAACTGCAAACTTCTGCCTGTACCGATATGCTGCTGTCAACTCCCTTTGAAATTTAAACACCTAGATGTATTTAGTTAAAACTTGCAAGTCAGGCTGAACTGGATCTCAACAGGGATTTTTAAAAGGTAGAAAGTCATAATGAAGCATGAGTTCCTGCTGTTAGATATGTTAGGCTCAATCAGAGACCATCGCCTCTGGAGCGCATCCCCCCCACCCAGTCTTCTATGCACTTTTGACAGACCACCACAGCCTCACACCCTCTTCTCGTTTACAATCAGAGATTAATGGAAAAGAGAGATGTCAGATCACAGAGTTTATTGCATCCCATTTTACAATTCCTTCCCATCATCTAACAGCCCAGCAAAAAGCCACTGGTAATTTTTGTCAACAACAATACTGAAAAATTAATAGACTTTCGATGACTTGGGTTCCTCTGGGATCCTGCCAAAGTATTCAGTGTAGCTAAGAGTGGACAGAAGCTTCAGTTGACTTAAGACATTTTATTACACCTTAATTTTTCTTCAATTTTTTTCTTCATTGTTACTTTGTTTACAGGAGATGGGCCAGAGAGGTCACAAAATCTAATGCATGTGTTCTTTATTTAGGCTAAATTTAACTAGTAATCATCAATTAATCAAAACATTTTACATTGTGTATCTGCATTATATAAACAAATAGTAATAATTTGTTACATAATGAAACAGGGTGTGTATACAATGTAGAAAGTAAGCAAGACAGGGAATTATGGAGAGTGAGTGAGAAAGATAGATGAGAAGAAAGAGAGTAAGACAGGGAAATAAAGCACCAGGACAAACAAATGTGAGTTATTGATTTTTGGGGGGATAGTCTTTGTGACTTTGTGCAGGATTGATTAAATAGAAGGTTATCCTTACTCACAGAAGCAAGATGTTTGCCAGTGTCCATCAGTGCAGATTCAACTCCTGCTACCACCCTTGATATTCAACAACAGTGCAACAGTTTGTGTGAAAGGTCACATGACACAATGACAGGCGGATGTTAGTGTCTATTAAAGTTGTGTTGGTCCTGTCATGTTGTAGCCCTGGCTGTGGAGAAATTGGCAGAGGACAGCATAAATGGATGCATATTGATTTTTTTTGTTGCATAATTTTCTCATAACTTCCCTGATGTTGGACTAATTCTTCATTAGAAACTTTTATCCAATGGAGAATTTAAGATGCACATAAACTGTAATTTTAGAATCAGCATACAGAGCATACACTGTTTAAAAGCATTCTGTTATCAAAATTGCAGTCAAAAATAGATCATAAACATCACACGTCTGAATGTTCTGCCTACATGTACGTGGTGTAAAAGAACTTGTCTCTGCAGATCAGCCTACACTATAGTTCAGAAAAAATATTATGAAATATCTCTGTGGATAACTAAATAAACTGCTAAATAAGTTTGCTATCTGGATTTGATGAACTATGTCTGACAATACAGACCAAAGGGGGTTTTAATCAGCAAACAATTGGAATAAACCTCAGAGCTGAGCACTCATATCTTGACTCTGAGTGTTCTATTAAGATTATCTCGGCTCACAGAAAAGTCCCCCCTTTCAATTTCATGCTGGAACTGAGTCATTATGTTGTAATACTCACAGGAACAAGTCTGTAGATCGTGCAATTAAATTTCCAGAACAAAACACTTCTGGTGAGGTGGAACGTTCCCAGAGGAGCATAAAGATCTTTGGTTGTGATGTTAGAACAGGCCGGTCCTGCGTCTTTTGTAACAATCTTATTGGGTGTCGACCACATGAACCGCTTATTAATTAGAAGATAGGAATCCCACTGGGGTCTCTTTTCAATTTGAGTCCCCATATGCTTGCTTACAGCTTTGTATTACACAGCAAGCATATGGCTTCAATGTGAGAGGTTCACAGGGTAATATTCTCTGTCATAGTGGTTTAGATGTTTAAAATGGTGTCACTGCAGTGTTACTGAGGTCTGCTAATCTGGTGTCTCGCAGAGCATAGCACGCCTCATGTTTTTTACTGGAACGCTCATAAGTGACTGAGCCTTCCAGCAGGGTTGATCTAAATATGTTAATATTCATCATAGAGAGCAATTAACAGATTCACTTAGACTCTCTTACCAAACAATGGCTCGTAGTCTGGCAAAAACTAAACTTTTGGGAAAAAAAACCAGACAAAGAAACACAAGAGGTGACAGCAATTTTTTACACTGTCAGATGAATGGCTGCCTTTGAGCACGTCAGCTTGACATGTTTACGGATTCAGCAAACAATGACATTTGATAAACAATGTGCTTGTGCTATAAATGAACTTTCAAGGTCACAGCAGATGTTTTGTTTCTCTCTTTTACATTTGTTTATGAAACTAATGCAATTAAAATTCAGGACAGTGCATGTGCAAAACTAAAAAAAAAATTGCACATTACCATGTTGGCTGAAAAATATTTTTCAAGTGCTCAGGGAAAGTCTTTTAAATTCTTAAACACTAGATAGGGTCGCACATTTTGTAGCTTTTTGGTTAAATAATTGCCATTGCTAAACTTGTGATTTAAAATGAGTTCAAAATCATTGTTTGTAATTTGGTACAATGCTTAGTCCAAATGTTTATTTGTATATATTAATAAATGGCTGAAACAAATACATGTAGTCTCTGTTACTGAGCAGGTGCAGTGATCATAATGAGTTCTCTCATTTCCTACCAAACGTAGAATATGTCAGTTTTAATGAGGGCTATTAAAGGTATCTTGCACTATAATCAGACGAGCTCTGCATCTATTTTTAGTAGTCTGGCTTAAAATGGAACCCAGTAAAGGTTTTCATATCCATTTGCTATCTTGATTGGAGGACTGCTATACTGTATCCTATTGTACTCATTTTGTACAACTTATAAAGACAGGCAGAGCGATCAGCTTTGCCCTGCGGAGAGCTTCATTCAGCTTTATGACAATTTATGAATCTCTGTGCCCAAAACGAGCTTTTGGCTCAGAGCTAAATGTGAGCAAAGCTTGTGTCCTGCCAGATGCTTGTTCCAATTGCATTCACATCATACCTCCTTAGTGTAAAAAATCCTTGCCAATATTTAAGGATGTGTAACGCTTGTGCTTGTATCTAGTATTCTAACACGGCTCCATTGGTTGCTTATGAGCCATTGAATAAAAGAACAATAATTAGAACTAATTACTTAGAATTAATTAGAACAATAAACCCATAAGGATCAAATCTGATGTGTTTTTAGTTTGCATGATTATGATCTTAGTTGTTGTTCATTTAGGATCCAGTTGTTGTTCATTTTAAAAATGTCAACATATCAGTATTCTGAACACTGTTAATCATCAACATAAAAATCAATTAACTTTAATGTGCTACCAATTAAAGTCTGACTTAGGAGTGTTAATATGCTAATCTTGGCCCTAAGCCTATGCCGGAAACATTGACACATTACAGGCCCTTGAGGATATGTGTGCTGGCACAGAGATGTGAGGGTTACGTCTTGTCAGAAATCTGCAAGACATGATGCATTTAAAGTGAACTGACTGTTTAATGTTATTAATGCATTAACAACAGTGCCACTGTTGGGATTCTTGTTAGTAGCTGTAATGGGTGAACATCAGATACCAGATATGGTTGAATACCTATGGATGATTATATTGTTTTGTTATTTTTTACATGCAAAGTGATTGCTTACATGAACATTAGTTTGTAGATATTCTTTAAACATTTAGTTGTATTTAACCTTTAAACTCAAACCTCCCAAGCACAGACACTTAGCACACAGTACAGACACCTTGCAAAAAATTTTTTTTGCCTCAGGTGTGCTATTTGCTAAACCTGACATACATTAGCAGAACATTTGTTTGTCATGTAATATTCACCTATATGCATTCTGCATGACAATTTAATCTCTTTCTTGGTTCTGTTTGCATACTGAATAACAATTGGTCCTTTTGCACAGTGACTGTTGAGTCTTGCGTGCAGTCAGCTTAAATTTCATGACATCATGGCACTGGTGCAGCATTTAATTTAAACTAAACTAGAGTCTAAAACCTAAGCTAAACTAAAACTTTATTATTTTGGTTTATGGTGTATCATTTTGGTTTTGCTTAATATCTTTTAGATATGGAAGGATGGAAAAGGAATAATTTTGTTGTAGGTTCTTTCCAGTATCAGATAGCATAACTGTATTTGTTATTGTGTTGACAGAGATTCTGTTATGCTGAATAAACACTCGCTTTGCAGAAGCTGAGAGTCATTCAAATGAAACTGTCTTTTTACTTTGGTTAGGTGAGATCAATAAACACAACCCATTATCTTCTTGTCTTGTAGGGTTGTGTTTTAAATGAAAAGTCCACCAGTAATACTTATTCACCAGCAAAGCTGATTTGTGGCAGTCTAAAGGCAAAAAGTTGGAAAATTGTATAGTTGTACATAAACTTTTCATTAACCATTGCACATGCTGCAAAGTGACTCAATATGACTTCATTCTTGGATATTATATTTTTAGTTTTTTATGCCATATGTGTCTTTTTTTAATAAAGAGACTATCTGGCCTTAAATAAACTGTCTCAGAACAGTGACTTATATAAGTTTTGAATTGCAGTAGATTAGAATTCATTGCAGTCACAAGCCTTCAAATACAATGTCAGCTGTTTTAGGCATAACCTCAATTCTATGTGTGGCAGCTGAGAAAATCCCCAAGTAATTTTCTGTAATGATTTGATGTAAATGACAAATGAATAAATCACGTCTTGTTTCCTGTTGGTAAATGACAGGTCTGAGGAATGTGGAAACGATGCCAACAGTTCACAACACATCAGCCCTGTGATTAATTCCACTGACAATATAGTAACCAATGATGGATAGAGGAAGCTTAGGCTGTAAAGACCATTTCCCCCTCACTCACTTTGCCTTTTTCATAAGTCCTATGATGTTTTGATCATCTGTGAAGGCTGTGTCAGTAAAATTAATCAATGACAGAAAGAAAGAACCAGTGGGGAACAGTTTTACAAACAGCACAACAGAACTGGGATAGAATAACTAGTAGGAACAACAGTTGATGTCGATGCTTAGTCAAACACTGAGTTACATTTTTGAGTAATATTAGAATGATCTACTGTATGCTGTAATGTTAATATTTTTGATTGTTAAATAGTAAAATCATCATCAATCATATTTTTATCAGTATATTTAACATAAAAATACATCTTGCTTTACCTGTTTTTACCTGTCCACCTGTGTTTTCCCTAATTTATATCTACATCTTGCTATTATATATACGTAACAAAAATGATCTCTTCAGTAAGAATTTACTGAACTTCTGCATCTAATCCCAAAGATATATTATCCCCAATTAAACTGCCCACTATTTGATGTCTGTCAGAAGTCTGACCGCTAGAGGGAGACAATTTAATCTTTATTTGAATGAGTTTTAATGAGTTTTGGAAAAAGGACGCACTCCTGTTAGTGCCTGTTAGTACTCAGTTAGTGCCTCTATAACTATAACTCAAATATTAAACATGAAAATAGACTGTGTGGTTTGATGAAATAACTTATTGCTAGTTAGTGCTATGGAGTTGAATTTGAACACTTGAGTCCATTTCTCGTCTTGCATTTGCAACGTATGCATTGTTTTGTTCTATGAGGTTTATGCGATAATTTTGTATTTAAACGTTGTCATCCACTCTTTTCTTTTCTTAAAAAAAACTGTTGGTACATTCTGAATTTGTGATATATAAGCTTAGCCAGAAGGCTTTGAATTTTGTCCGTCGTCTCTGAGAGTAACTCGCACTGTAGAAGTTGTTCAGTCTGCATTGTGAATTTAATATGAGACCGAGCTCTTCTTTTCCCCACAGTCTGAGCAGAAAAGCGCTACTGGTGCATTATGGTCATACATCGCATCTAATTCTAACTTTAGGAGTAATGCACGACTAATGCACGACTAATGCACGACGTGTACGGCGGACATGTAGGGGACTGTCGCATTAGACTGTCGCCATACGTCTGAGTGCTTTGTTGGCAGCTTTGTTCACCAAAAAAGAGGGGAAAACGCCAACGCGCTGCCATAAAAGTTCAGTATTCCCAGGATAGGGGCGCCTGCACGCATTTATTGCCAGGGATGAGGACCTGCCTCTTTATCAGCCCAATGAGCGCGGCAAAGGGGAGGCTCTTCCCACCAAACACCTCTCGTTTGCCGGAGTTAACAGACACCCTGTCAACGCCAAGTCGCCAAACTGCACGGATCCTAATCGCTCCCCATTGCGCGTGACAACCAGTTTTCTTATCTTTATTCTTCGCGTCCACATTCAATTGGCAGGGAGTTTACAGGCAAAAACTGCATTATTAAACAAGTCACGTCTTTTTTGCCTCTGTTTTTTCTATCTCCAGTGAATGACACAGAACAGACGTCCGGATGAGATACTGTAAGTACTAAAATTTCGCTTTAACGTTAGACACTATTTGTCATCACTGTTAGCAAAATTTAGTGGATGTTTGATCCTGATACAAAGTGACAATCGACACATACAGATCAGACGAAACGTAGCAGTTTTGCATCATTTGCTGAGCATGAATGGTGCTCAGTAATGTTTGCGTTCACTCTGCAGTTAACTTGGTGAACTCACCGAGGCGTGTATTTTCAGCAGTGCTGAACACCGGAGTTGCATTTTGTGTTGCTAAAATCATGTTTTTTCGTGTTAGTTTAAAAGATCGAGATAAAACGCTACAGTCTCGTAAACTGTTGGCCGGTTTCTCGGCACACGTTTCGTGCGGAGCTGTCCGCTCCGGTGGTGCTGAAGTGTATTAGCGAGTCTCTTATAGCGTTTGCAGGCTGAGTTAAATAACCCGTCTGTCAGTCGTTGTGAAGGCAGCGGTATAAAGCTTTACTGCTAACTGAAGTTACATCGTGTGGAGGACTGCACGGTTCTCTCCAAAAACAGACTAGTATATTTTCCTGTTGTGTAATGAGCTATGCTGCTTTTGATGAGATTGAAATATTGATTTCCTCTTGGCAACCTTTTAACTGCATTTTGATGCCTAGAAACAGAAATGTGAGATAATAAAGTTCTCCAGGTAACACCGCTCCAAACCATCCGGCTGTATAATCCAGTTTAGTGAAATGCAGCTTGTGGTGGTTGTTTTTTTAACCAGATAGGAGAAAAGTGTTGATTTTAGGAGCACGTTTTTAATTTTTAATGAACACCCACTAATAGTAATATTTAGCTGTTTAAACTCATGTTCTCTCGTCTCACATTCATCATTCTCATCTCATTATATGTTAATTGTTGAATCACAGTTTTCGTGAAGAGGTTTTGTAGAAAGAAATGTGATTTTGTGGAAAGATTCCATATTTCTCATAATTGTTTCTTTATTGATAGATATCTGTACTTTAAACCAACAAAAGTTGTAATTTTATTATCATTTACTATTTATGTGTATAATAATAACATTTATGTTTCCTTTAGACAATAGTTGGTGTCAGCCATAGTTGGCACACAGGGCATATACTGTGACTGGAAATAATAATGTGTTTTATGTTAATTTGCCCTGTTGATGTCACATCAAGCTAACATTGACTCCTTAAGCTTATTGGTTTTATTTGCATGCACTTCCTGTAAGTCTGCATTTGTCTCTCTCCTCTAGATCTTTTACGCTGATGAACCAACTATTGGAAGTTGCATTTGGCTGCATGTCTCCCTTCTCTGTGTTTTGGAGATGCATCCGAGTGCCTTTGTGATCCTCACAACATGAAGCCAAGCTGGGGGATACTGAGAACAAAAGAGTAATAATTCAGCTGTCTGTCAGCTGGTCAATCTCTGCCTTTTGGAAGGAAAGGAAAAGACATACAACAGGAGAAAACAGCAGAAAAATGCGAAAACGAGGAGAGGAGCTACAGCGAGACATTTGGACTTCTCTGTTTCTAGTGTGGATTACTTGTATGCCATACTCTTCCCTGACTCCTTTAAACAATCAGACACAGAGTTTACAAACCGCACCAACCATGATCCTGCGGAACAGACCAAGCGAAGGACAAAGAAGCCTGAGTCGTGCCAAGAGGGGATGGGTTTGGAATCAAATGTTTGTGTTGGAGGAGTTCTCTGGTCCCGATCCAATTCTGGTTGGCAGAGTGAGTAGTCTAATTGTCGACTGAATATTAAGCTTACTTATCATGTGGAAACATTAATTCTGCTGTCTGAATGCCTTTGCATTTGACAGTTTGTGAGGGGAGCAATAATTGCTGTGAAGAATGGACAAGGTTAGCATCACAGCTGAATGTGTAACCTTTTGTATTATTTGACTTTAATTACTGTGGTCTAACTGTTTATTGCCTTATATTAAGGTACAGGTACATTGTGTTGTATTTAGAAACCCCTAACATGTTCTGAAACTGATACCATAAGAGGAGAAGCTTCAATAGAGTTTTGCATGTGATACGTTCTGCTGTCTGCATTAGCATTGCTGCTCTGGTTGGACTCTATCACTAAGGTTGATGCCATTCCATGCATCCAAAATTTGGCTGGACCTCAGCTAATTAAGTCTCTCACTCTAATAATTTTCCGCTTGCTTCCTCCTTCTAATCAAACATGTTAACAGAATATGAATGTAAATTTTCACCTGCATTTACCCAATATTGGTATGATACTCTTAAGGGCACCATCATATTTTTGTCAATTAAACAACCTGTTAGATTCTGTCATGGCTTTTTGTCACCAGAACAAATTAATAAACAAACAATAAATGGGCTCCAAAAAGGGCAAAAGTGTGTGATTCTCCCTGGCAGAAACGTCCCTGATGCTTTCTGTAGGTGATGGAAAGCCACTGCAAGCACTGCTGTGCTGTTCTGCCTCATACCGTGTTGCGATTTAGTCAATGGCATGAAGTTTTGTGCAACCTCTTAAATTGCTAGAGAAAGAGTTATTGTTAGGTAAATGGTCGGGTGCGAGGGCTGCTGTTGTATTGGGCTTTCTTGGTGGGCCTGCATTAATTAAGCTTCTTTTTTCTGTGCCTTTTTTCCTCACCACAAGGTTAAGTGCTCATGAGCATGGCTTGCGGTTCTCAGATAAGTTCCATGTTGCGGTGAGATAGGAAGCCACGGTGTCGGAAGAGATTGAATACCCCTTTGCTCTTTCTCTCTCTCTCTCTCTTTCTTTCTATCTCTTAAGATCAGTAGTCTTCTCTCATTGTTTCCCTCTAATTAAAAACAAATCAAATAAGGAGTGGGAGGTGTGATTCAAATGGGGCATTGAAATAAGCACTTTTTTTCTGCTCTCTTCGCTGCCAGGCATGTGGATGTGGGCTGAGTATCGAAGAACCTCAGGTTCAAATTATACTCATTTCATCCTTTAGCTTTGTTGCGTGCCGGTCTGATGTTTAATTATACACCCAGCTCCTGTCTTGTCACTGCTTGAACTCCCCTTGGGCACCAGCTGCCAGTCGAAGGAGACAATTAGGATACATGTGGAAGCGGTCATGGCAGGGCTGAAAGAAGAATAGAGAGAGGACAGGAGAGGTAGCTACAGTAAATGACAGCATGCACCTTGCTGTTCCAGCTGGTTGTTTTGTCTCGGCAGTCTGACACACTGGGCTGGAGAGGCTGCTTGCTCTTACCTGGTTCTGTAGGGCATGTCAGATACACACAACTCATGTTGATACTGGAGCTCTGATCTGCTTCAGGCAAAACTCCTATAAACAAGACAGAGTTGTTTAGATAGACATGGAATTCTATGATATTGTCCCACCAATAACTCTGGTATACGTTTTGCATATATAAACTTTTACCACAGATAGATGCCATTAAATTCAAGAAAGGCACTCAGGCTCTTATTCTACATACATACAATTGGTTTCTGGCACCGATTCTCCAAGTCCTAGTAGTAGTCCGTTTGCAGGGGGCAGTTGTGGTCTACTGGTTAAGGAGGCGGGCTTGTAATCAAAAGGTTGCTGGCACCGCCAGGTAGCAACTGAAGTGCCTTTGATCAAGGCATCTAACCCCTGATTGCTTTCCGGGCGCTGCAGTGATAGCTGCCCACTGCTCTGGGTGGGTATGTGTTCACGATTTGCAGTGTGTGTTCACTTCTCACTAAGGGTGGGTTAAATGCAGAGGTCACATTTCGGTTATGTGTAACCGTAACTGACAAATAAATGTCACTTTCACTTTGAACAAATTGTATTTCTATAAAAAGCTCATAAGAATAAGAGTTAGAGCAAACATCAGTTTTGTAGATGTATTTACTTAGTTTGATTATGGCATATGTCTGTTAGATGCTATATTGCACATGGCTGTGGGTCCTCTTATATGACTGGATACTGTATGTGCCGATGCCTAAAATGTGGAGTACAGATGTACTCTGCTCAAATAATAGCATTGCCATCTGATGTCTTCTTATCACACTGTGCTCTTATCTTTAATGAGATTACATGTGTTTGTGGCAAAAAGAGAATAGTAGGCTTTTCATTTAGCAATCTGAGCTAAGAACAAGATCACTGAGAGTGTCAGTTTGAATGCAAGAAAATGGAGTTAATTATTAATTCAGAAAGGAAAATGGATATGTGCCTTTGTTCATTTGTTTCCTTTGGTGTTTTGCAGTAACCGTGACAAATGCTTGATAGGTGGTGTAATAGATTGGGCTGATAAGCCATTAGACTGCCTGGAAATTCTTGTGTATTGATACATTTTCATATGTTCATTGCGAAATAGTTTTTCACAAACAGACACCAGTTGATTTGTGGTCCAGTCTCCCTTATGCTGATGTTTGGTTTACTGTGAGGCTGATATCAGCACTGAAATAGCTGCTCATTTATTTTATGCTTTCGAAACATTTATAGAAAGGGGGGAAGGCAGATAATGAAAGAGACATTTACCAGCACAGATCTGGCCTACATAGAGGCGTGACTCCATTTGGGTTTAAATCTTGTGCTGTACATTCAACCCAAATTAAGCAGTAATGTATCCGTGTAAATAAACACATGATCTCAGTATTATTCTCCAACGCTTCATTTAATGTAAGCCTACAACTTAACCCTGAAATATTCATTATGTTATCATTAATTACATTACAATATTAAATATGAATAACTTCACTATCAAATATTAATTAGAAGCGCTCTGTCATTTTGTAATGAAAGCCAGAGTGAGTTAGTTTCACAAAGCGCAACGTCTGCAGCTGAGAATGTGTATAAATCTAATGTCAGTCTACGTTAAAGCTACCCTGTTCTAATTTCAATTGAAAATGACCATTTTGCAATAAAGCAAAGTTGTGAAAATGTGGGTTCTTAATGTAGTTTGTTCTATTTTAGTGGCAGTTGGAAGTGTGCCCTATAGCTAACAGGAAAAGAAACATATAGTGACAGTTTAAATGTAAGGCGAAGTGAATCCATGTAATGGACAATCGATTCATGTTTTCTATGCGGTCTGGGACGGGATTTTCTGTTAACTGACACTGTGTTTTTTGCTGTCTTGATGCATTGTAAGCCAAAGAAACTTCCCCAACAGTTCTATAGAGAAAATGTTATTCTCTGAACAAGGCTATAACAAAAACACTTCTTTTAATAGAGAGAGGGGAAACAATATTATGTTTATCACTTCAGAAGTCTTTTGCATAAAACAATAGCTGTGCATGAGTACTTTACAGTATATATTACTGTTATAGTAACATATGCACACTGTAAACATCTCTCTGGTTCAAACTACTGGTTATGCCAAGCACATGCTAGTGTAAGTTAGATCACAGAGCAGTACTTGTGGCAGGTGTCAACCTTCTAGACACTTCATGAATTATTTATATTCTTCCTACTAATCCACTCTGGAAAATTACAGCTCTAGCTTTCAGCTGTTTTCCTTCATCTTGTGTTTCTTCTGCTTTTTAACATGCTACATTTTCTCACTCTCATGAAGCTAAGCTTGTTTACCAGTCACTTAACTACTGTCAAACACTGCGATGCATCAGTATACTAAACTAGTCAAAGGTTTAAGATCCCTTACTCATACTTGGTTGTTGTTTTCTACCCTTTAGATTAATAGTAAAATCATATACCTGTAGAGCGCAGTTGAAACTGTAGGAAATGTGTCTTCTATTGTCTGACTAATTTCAAGTGTTTAAATATACATTAACAGATCAACAGTTTTTAAAAGGACAGTTTGCACAAAAAATATAATTTTCAACATTTACTCCAAACATGGGCTCCAAATGACTTTGTCTCACAAAAGATAGCATTAGCACCAAAAGACTTTGTATAGACACAAAAACACTGAGATATTTCTCAAAATAACATTATTTGTGTTTGATAGAGGAAAATGGGCATTTAAGTTTGAAATGACATGGGGGTTAGTAAATTATGTAAAATGGATAAACTATATTTTAAAACCATGAGAATCAAGTAATCCTAAACCAGTTGTGTGTGCTTACCTTTAGATTATATCTCACTCTGATTTTTGATTCTCTCATGTTCTTTGATTCTTTCACACAGGCCAGAGTGACATGCCTGTGGTGCATGACACAATTTCATCCTTTGTGGCCATCTGATGGGGGACTTTTAACAGATCAAAGTTCCATCTCCTGGTCCCTTGATCCCTCTCAACACATGCTCTACTGATCTGAAAAGATCTCATGCATTAATCTGCATTTAGTTAAGGTAGAAGATGCAGTGCAGGTTCTAATGGATATTGAGCAGTTCATGTGACTGAAGGGCCGGTGAGTGGCCACTAACTAGGGTATTAGTGGACTTATCAGTAACCAAAGTAATGAGATGCTGATGATTAGCATTAACTACTGCTAAACATCTACATATACTAGTCTGGCCTGGTACTGATAATATCTCACTGGTGATGCAGATAAAGACAGATAAAAATCATATTCACTTTCTTGTAGCTCCTGGTAAAGCATTGTGCTACCAACATAAAGGTCATGGGTTCGATCCTTAGGGAATGCACATCAAAGTGTGTAGTCTGAATGCATTATAAAGCACCATAGTTAAGCGTCTGCCAAATGCATGAATACAAATGTTTTTTATAGATAGGGCTGATATAGAATCGAACAACAGGGCATGACTCCTCTCCCATGTGTAGCTCGAGGTCCCATAGAACATGTCTTAGCCACTAGCCTGCTGCTTCTGTGCAATTTCACTGTTATGAAAGTCAGTAGCATGCTAGCAAGACCATTGTGTGATTAGCAATGAACGTTTCATAGAATCTTTCAAAGCAAGTTCGTTGTTCTTTTCTTTCCCTTTTCCTCACCATTAGATTCACAGTTTTTTATTTCATACCTCCTATTATTTGTGTTATTTCACCCTGGAGCTGTGGGTCACGCAGGTCTTTAAAGCTATTATATCATTGCCAGGTGAGCACACTCTCTGTTTCTCTGTCTGTCTCTGTCTCTCACTCCCTCAGCACTGTTGCTGTTATAAACACCAGGACCCTGCGCTGCCACCAGCTGAGCTGTGGGATCACATTAACACCTCTGTGGACCAGGCGAACAAATTCTCTATAGCATTATGTTGTTGTCCTTGTCCCCATTAACAAGCTCTGCCTGTGCATTCACATATGTGTGCGTACTGCTACATGCGTGCATGTAATTGTTGTATATACATTTGTGTGTGTGTGAGGAGAGTCTTTGAGCTAAGCGTATTTCCATTACAACACTGGATTCGTGGTACAGTTACAATTACACACAAAAGGCTTGTTCCAACTGCCTTTCTGCAGGTGCGCCTGAATTATTAAATATGTGTATGGTGTAGCATTTAAATAAATAACTACTGGCATTTTATTTCTCTCTTTGGTCTCCATTCCTTAATACCCTTAAAGCATTTCCACTCTGACTGATATACAGCTCCAGCAGACATAATGAGCCAGGGCAGTGACTTATAGGGTGTGGTTGTAGTGAGAGTTGTTTGAGGTGTAAATCCCACAATCCTTTGCGGTAACAAGAACATACATACCGCTGCTTATGCACACGGGGCCGTACACTTTGTCCTTCAGCTCTGAATCCTTCCAAGGTGTGTCACTGGGATCTGACCGAGAAATCTGCATGCAGTCACCTGGCATCCGTCTTTTTTAGGATATTATGGAAATTTGATATAAACCCAGTGAAATGTTTTCTCCTAGCGAGGGAGCCGGGAACGAGCGTGATCCTGTAGCCATCCTGATGAGGAAGGGGAAATTACACGAGTGGAAAACAGGCAGGGCTCGGAAAAATGCCAAATGCAACAGACTGTAGGCACAGAAGATTTCACTCGTGCTGTCAGATAATGGCAGTGCAGAGTGCTGAACATCCTCACCATTTCTCCTGCTTATCTCTGTTCATTACGTTTATAGATAACATCTATGCAAAGGCCACCCACCTTGCAACTCAGAGTTGGGAAAGAAGCTTTTTATAGTCACACTAATTTTCATACCTTTGCTGTAGCCTCAGAGACTGTAGTTGATGGAAATGCATGTCTAATTTCCCCCATTAATTAAATGTATGTATGTTTATATTAGAATAAAAGTCAAGTATTTTTGCCCTTTTACAGCATGAGCACAGCATGAACACAGACTGATCTCTGGCCTTGCTCAGGATGGTAAAGTCGGCCCTCAGCCACCTGTGTAATTCACATACCTTGTGTTAAGGTTTGTTTGCCAGCAGCCTCTGGGTTTCGGCTCGTGTGGAGGTAGTGCATGTAGCTGCTAAATGAGAGCTTCTGGCAGAGAGCTTTGAACCCTGCGTGGACTAATCACTGGAATTAACCTTTACTGTGTCGCCTGGGCTCCATCTTTCACTGCTGAAGCATGTTGTATAGCCATTCATTCAGCACAGCGAGACTCTGTGGCATGCACTGTGTATTTAGTCATTTAATATATAAACTGAAATCATGAGGGAGTTAGTATTGTGATAATGGGGTTTAATGACAGATACGCTGTTGCTGAAATAAATGATTGTAATTAAAAGCATATGTTGTTATATAACATAGAAGCATTTTGTTCAGCACTCCACAATGTTCTCAGGTGGCTCACTGTTGATTGTCAAACACGTTCTGATGAATCATAACAAATCAGTTTCAGAAGTTTCAGAAACTGTTCTTTTCTTGTTCTTTTGCAAGTGATGTTTATGCAAGAACAAACAAACTGCTGTAGACTTTGGCAGCTAAGCTTATTTCTCCATCACACTGGACTGCAATTTTGAATCCTAATTACTTAAACACTCGATTGTAATTATTCAAACCTTCTAACTGCTCTCTGGTATAGTCATTGCAGGCTGCTTAGCGATCCAATGGATCAGTGGATGCTTGGCAGAACTAAACAGCCGGCTCTTACAGACGGCACCATGTGCCTGGGGAACCACAGGAACCAGGGCTTATCCCAGTCTTCCTCAATCTAGCAAAGCCAAGGAGCCAAACAGGGAGAACCGAGTAATCTTGTTAACAATGGATGTGGCTGTTGTGTTATTTGATGTGTCTTTGGCGACGTGGTTTACTGGGAGCAAACGTAGGCTGGTGAGCTGTAGACAATGGGATGTGTAGGAGAAGTCTATTTGTAGATTTTTAAAAACAGCCACAGCAACTCCAATCCACACAAGCTCCAAAATAACAGCGAAACAGGAAGCAGATTCCTGGTTTATTCTGGCATTGTGGCTCGTGCTGTTGTGGGTGCCGGTGACAGAATTAAAAGTAACCATGGTGAATCAATTGTCCCGATTGTTTGACACACCTGTGAGGAAACCAGTGAAGGGTGAGTTTGACCTCTATGACAAATTAACAGTTTTTAATTATTCTGGTTGAAAGAGCTGTGAAAGTATAATATAAAGCAGAGAGTGCCCCCCCCCACACACACACATTCATTTGCAAATGGTTTTCTCACATCTACGCCATGAAAATATCCAAACATGATCCATCCTAGCACAGACATCCAAAAAATTATAATTATTTCTAACAAAATGGAACAAATCCTGTCACAGGTCCTGCTGTAATAGTACAAAGTTTTTACATGCTAATGTGCTGGCTGAGATTTGCAGACAACATTTCATCTGTTTTCAATTTCTTTTTTCTTCCTCTTGGCATTGAAGGGTAGCATGAAAAATTCAAGGCGTTATAATATGAGATCCAGATGGATCATGAATCCTTAATGGCTATCAGGCCTGTATGGGCTGGCCTCTGGAATTACACTAGAAGAATGATGGCTTTCTTTGTATTGGGCCAGTTGTCTGTGTGTGTGCGTGTGTGTGTGTGCGAGCGTGTGTGTGTGGAGGAGCTATGCAATGTGAGGAACAGAACAAGATCTTTTGCAGTGGCTCTCATGAAGGTCTGGGCTTACACCTGCCTCATATAGCGATAAAGAAAGACAGATAGAACAGGAGGTAAGAGAAGGACTGGGAAAGCAGTTCTGCTTGGTATCTTTTGGTACATGAGCTTGTGTCAGAAAGTGAAGTGAGCATGTACTACACTAATGTGTCAAAATAAGAGATGTCAAAATTATTATCTGAGAATCACATTCACTGTTAATTTGCTAAATTGATTGGTGGCAAGATGTGACAGTGTTTGTTTCTACCAATGACTTTTAAAGCAAAACGGTTTTTAACAAGAACATGCAGGCGTGCACACACACACACACACAGATGGTAATTCTTGCAACAGAACATTCACAGTACAAAGGGCAAGCAGTAACATTCTTATATCATATTTTTTTTAACCATCATACTTTTTATAATCTAGTAAATTCGATGTACTGGATATAATCTAGTAGTATTGGATTTGAAAAACACATGTTGGCAGACAAGTGCAAACACATATGTAGACCTTGACGTGCAATCACACAGTAACATGCACCCATAATCAGAGGCAGACGGTGTACCACAAATTCTCATCCAATAACAGAGCTGTGATGTCATGCCAAATATTACAGCTGGGCGCATTACAAATGCAAGGTCACTGTCACGCTGCCGTGATGTATTTTTAACAGCGTGGAGGAAACTAAAAACATATCATGATTCTTGTCTTGGCTCTGCTTGTTTTATGACTCAATATTTTCATAAATTCTGAAATGCACAGCACGCAAAGAATACGACCCGGCTAGCCAGTTGCACCCGGCTAGATCGATCCAATTTCACAATGCTGCATTTCAGTGCATTTGTTGTCTATGTGATGCTTTTAAAAGGTGTGTATTTTTCACATTCAGAAATGTGTTTTGTGCTTATTGTTCAGCTGTGGACCATGTGCTGCCAGAAATCTATTCAATAGCTGCCCTGCCAGTGTGTGTGACCTTTTCTTTGGTTAAAGCGTAATGTTTTTATAAATACCACACTCATATCCCAGGCTGGATAATTACTGCTCTCCCGTACTCCCGGCCACTTTATTAGTTTCATGACAATGGGCTCGTCGGCATTTCAGGAGAAACTAGGAAAGGGATTGTTTTTTTGCAAAACTCTCCTGTATAGATATTCCTCAACAAACATTGTATAGAGGTCTATAGAAGTACATGAGACTGCACATTAGCTACACTGTTATGCAGAACCTAGTTTATATTTTGAAGCTATCTTCAAACATTAATCCTGTTTCAGTTTGTTAACAACAAAGTTATGCCCTAAATTTGGAACTTTTTGATTAATTATGATTTCTGCATTAAGACATTTGCACAAGGTTTTGTTAGTTATTTGATAATGGAAATTTAATAATGTGAATTGTGTTTCAACATTATAGAAAAGAAGAGAATGTAGAATCCAGACAATGAGGAAAAGACTATTTTGTTTAGGTCCCTTAAAACATGTCCTGCAATATGATTCTCTGCTTCCTGTTTGCCTTCATTTGATGCCACTGCAGCATCACTGAATCTGCTCTGTGCTTGTCTAAGCCTGAATCTATAATAAGCCTATCAGGTGAATATGGTGACAGAATGACAAGAAGGAAACAGAGATTACAGTGGTGATGCTAAGGCTGTTGGAAGGGCCTGTATATGTTATTGAATTTCTTGGTATCCCTTGCCAGTAGTTTTGTCCTTGTCAATACAGCTCATTCTCTGTAGGTCAGACTCTAGGGAATGGGTCAGTTAGGTTTGCTCTGATAACAAAGAGAGCAAGATGAGACCTTTTATATATTAGGTAGACCTAATATTTAGTAGTTACAGTAAGTTCCGAGCCTCAAATCTGATTGGATGTGAGGCATTCTAAGAAAGCTGATATAGAATCAGAACAATACTGGGACAATTTACTGTATCACACATTGAAACCACACCGCACTTCAATTTCCATTTGTGTGTATGTGTGAACGCCCATAAGGGAACGTCCTGTGTGCATGAGTACAAACTGAATCAAAGAGGAACCAACTCCTTATAAGGAAAAGGGGTTGGATGTGTTGGTTATAGAACATAATTGCTACTAAAGATGATTAGAGTTCAGTTTTCACCCTCCAGGGATTGGTGAAAGGCCTTTTGCTTTATCAGTTGATTAGTGCAAATCGAGGAGGCCGGATCCGCCGTGTTAAGTAAACGGGATTGTGAAGTGTAGCATTATCTGGGGAAGACTAATGGAGCAGCGCGGAGTTCATCCTGAGCTAATGTGGGCCTCATCCATGGAGCCACTTACAGAAATCAGCTAATTATATGAAAACATTCAGCCAACTCCCATCTCATTCCAAAGACCAGAATCCACCATACATCCTCAGATCCACCACATTAGGGCTGAGTGGATTGAAGGTATATGCACTGGGATGGAAATAAATGTGTTAATCAGTAGGTAGAGATTCTACTGTAGCTTTTGTAGTGCAGTACGTCTGTAGGGTGATAACTATAGCATACACTCTGTGTGTCATAGATGGATGCTTTCAGGTTTGTTGATGATATTGAGAGAGATTTTGTCACATGATGCCACACTGTGCACATCTGATGTAGGATGGTGTAACTGTAGGTTGTTTACATTTGCCAAGAAATATTACAATATGATGCAAAAAATGTTGAATTATCAGTAGGAACAGGCATGCAACAATGCATATGGGCTGTTTTATAAAGGCTTCAAATGGGGCTCAATCAGTCATATTTATATTGTCTGGTTGTTTTGAGTTTGTTTTTGTTACATAACATGAAGCTTTTTTATATTGACTTATCATGCATCTGTTATTTTGACGAGTGCTGCTTTTAGGTTTAAGTTGATGTTTTTATGTTAAAGCATTTAAGTCACTAAATAATTATGAGATATGCAGTTACTGTGTATAAACTATAACTTAAATTAAAGGCTTCCAATTTGTAAAATCATCATAAGATATAGGTAACAATTTCAAAAGTGAATTCTTGTTACCAGTCTTAGCAAATAGAGTAGAAAAAATGATCATGGTTTATTAATGCAAAGGAGAAATTTAGAAACTAATAAAGTTAATTTAGTCCAGCTGCTATTTGGAGGATTGTGATCACAAGACAAGGGCTTAATGAGCTCATTTTTGTGAAAACCTCAAATTGGACCAACATTGACATTTTTCACTTGTTTTGCCTCTGTAATATAAATAACCAATAATGTAATATAAATAACCAATGTACAGGTTACACATTCTTCAAGAAGTATTGCTGCAACATCTGATAGTTTCTCTGATATATGCATTAACAAACCAGTCTTTTTCTACATACCTAATTAACAAACTTTTCATACATAACTTTACAAAGTGTTAACTTCATTCAGTTATTGCAAAACCTTGCCAATTGCACATTTGCAATAACATTTATGTGCATTGTGCAGCCCCACAACATACTATTTCCCCTAATCTATTCTTATGTAATATTTTTGTGGCCTTTGGGGCAGTTGCCTACTGGTTAGAGAGTTAGACTTGTAACCATAAGGTCGCTGGTTCAGTTGTCAATATTGCCTGTTTCACCCTTGCTGCCGCAGTGCTGCCCACTGTTCTCTGTGTGTGTGTGTGTTCATGTGCACTAAATACGTCAAATGTAGAGTGCAACTTCTGAATATTGGTTACCATACTTGACTAGCATGTTACTTTCATTTTGGTGTTACTCTTCCTCAAGTCATTCCTAATTGCATGTGCAAACAAACCCTATATATGAATCTACTTTTGTTAACTTGACCCTTTAAAAACTACAGAGCAGAGTAATTGTTGTTGACAGAGCAGTATGTCTGAGCTCATCACATGAATGAATAATCTATAGCTGGACAAGGGCAGAGAGAGATAAGACCATGTTATACACGCATGGACATGTTCTTTAGCCTTTGATATGCTAATGGTGTCGATTTAGCATTAACCATATCATTGCAGAAATGTGTTTACTTAGTAAATGTGCATTTAATTTCAGCCCAGGTGGAAAAAATGGAGACTGAGAGAATAATCTTGGGCACCACATGTGTCACAGGTAACTTAAAATGCAATTTTTAGTCAACGGCTGGACCAGTGTTAATTCTTTAATATTTGCACTCATCCATTCTTATTTTTAAATTATGACACAATCGGTTTTGCAGTGATTGTCATATAAACCAGCTGTGAGATGCTGTTAAACAAACATTGTCTGTTAGTCGAGTCCTCATTAAACACGCGTCTCAGATTTGCTCACAGATAAGCACAGAAACCCATAATTACTCATTGAAAAACAAATCGAGTGTACAGTGATGCATTTTACTGTACATATATAAATAATAAATATGCAGATGTATTGTAAATATGTAGCCTGGAACTGAATGAGAAAACAGCAGGCGGTTTATTGCATTATGTCCTTATGTCTGTGCGCTCAGCCATGCATTGGATACAAACATGCCATAACATGTTTAAATGGATGACCCTATAGTGCTTCAGATATAGAAAGGGCTTTTCACAGTTATGCTTGGTAATATGACCCAGTTATTGTGACATAATACAGACATTAGTTTTATTAAGAGTTATGAGGTAAACGCTTTAACATGCTCTGATCCCTCAGCATATACATGACATCATGTTCATTATAAAACTCACCTCGTGTGGCACAACTATGAAATCATTAACAGAAAGTGTCAATGCAATAAGTGGATTGTGCATTGGACCATTGCTTTCAATAGGCTCTGTGTTCAAAAAACATTTTGAATTAGTTTTCACAAGTCTCACAAGTGTGAGAGTAAAGTTGTGCTGGAACATTTTTGCCAATGTACTGAGGTCCCATTTTTCTTAATCTTTGTTGCACTTCAGACCTTTAAACAAAGAAATGCACTGCAAGAACAACACAATTATAATTCAGATTGTCATGTACAGCGAATGTAAATAGATGTCTGACTCACTGTCCTCCTCTTTCTCCCAAAAGTCAAGTAATGAGGTAGAATAGATGCCATCGTCTTTAGTAAAGATTTTGCACCCCAGTCCTTTTTCCCTTCTTTTTCCAAATTGAAATGTGTTGGCTTGTCTACAACTGAGAGGCATAGAGATGGACTTAACATATTTATGGGGTACAGAGATTCCAGCGTAAGCATTAAAGTGATTTGTAAACCGTATAATATATGGCTGCCCATAAACAGTGGCACATGTTCATTTCCCTACAATGGAGCTTTGTCACTAGCTTTCTGTTAGGTTGGTTAAGTGCCAGGCTTACAGGAGAAGATATACAAACATGGTTCTTCTAGCTATCTAGCAAATTGGTGGTAAACTTTGATTTAATGCCTTTTGTTAGGTTGTAAATCCAGAAATCTTCATATTTATTAAATATTTTAAGTTGCATATTGTATTAAAGGCATAATTTACTTGTACTATGTTATTAATATTTTTATGCATGTAATTTGAAGCTTCTAGTGAGCACAAGCTCTTGTGATTTGCTTATCATGCTATTTAGCCAGTAATTTTAAATGCATTATTGATCTATTGAATTATTAATAGGATACAGTATAGGATTTTTTTTTCATCTTTCATCTCATTTTTCTCATGAACTGGCTTTTAAACTTTAAAAGTAATTTATTAGAGTGCATTTTAAATGAACTCATTCTTTTAGTTTGAGCTCTAAGACTGATGTATCTCTCAGGTTTGGCATCAAACACGTTGTATTTTTCTATTTGATGTACAAACGTAAATTTACAGCCTGCCTTGTTAAATTCGATACCTAGTACAAGTGCTGGTCTTGTACTCTCTTGTTTTTGTATGACTGGGTGTTATGAATGACTTAATTGACATCTTAGGGTCAATGCCATCCACTCCACAGATATCACATTGTCAGTGTTTTGCCAAGCAAGTGGGGAATTGGGAGAGATAAAGAACAAAAAAGAATAAAGCTGATTGGTTGTGCATTACAAATCTGTGCCTGAAGACAGATTTTACAACATCAATCTCACAACAGACGGATTACATGCTATGGAGTCCCAATCTTTTTAGACAGTGAAGACAGAGTCTGTGACTTCCCTTAAAGGTTTCCTTGATTTATGTGTGGCGGGGGCCATCTGGGATTATCACGTTTACTGCCAGTCAAAACTGGCCCTCACTAAATGACTAACTCTGTGGGAATTTGTATGCTAAAGGTCAAAGTAGCAGATCATGACTGTGCATGGGTGTTGGGAGATAAATTCCTGGTCTTAAGTAAAACTTGCAATACTCTGAAGGGCACTTAGTACGTTCTGTGTTTTAGCCAAGTTCTTGTACAAGGAGTTGGCTATGGCAAATTAACGTTTACACAATTCACGGGGAGTTTAAATACACATTATGTGTAAGTGAGTACAAATGGGACAAATTGGACATGGTGTG
>JBAJNP010002446.1:0-15687 GCA_036877545.1 Yasuhikotakia modesta
GTTTTTATCATCAGGTCTTTACACTCATGTGTTGTTTTTATCATCAGGTCTTTACACTGATGTGTTGTTTTATCATCAGGTCTTTACACTGATGTGTTGTTTTATCATCAGGTCTTTACACTGATGTGTTGTTGATGGTGGTTATTTGTACAGACAGAGTTGTTCGTGTTTCATGCAGGGAAAAATGCTCAATAATTGTATGAGGCTGGAGGTACTGAAATCATATGAGTTACGCCATCATCCGCTGCAACAAGCGGTTAATGACTGGAATCATCTGTAGTTGTGTACAATATGTACAGTATGTACAGTATGTACCGTAGTTGTGTACAGTATGTACAGTATGTACCGTAGTTGTGTTAGGACAGGAGCTGTCCACACCGGCGCGGTTCTGAACACCAGACGGATGCTGTAAACACAGACAGTCAGGACTCTTACGAGAACTAAAGCTGATTTTATATTTATCACACTGTCATGTACACTCCCTGTTATACGTGTGGTTTGGTTGTTACGTGTGAATTGTGTGACGGCTGTGAGTGATTCATGAGATTTATTTGACGGGCTGAAATGTGTTTTTATGGTGACAAATACCTTACACACCTAGAGGACATCCTTCTGAAGCCAGCGGAGAGAAACTGGTACCAGCCGCCACAGAACCAACAACACGTTCAGTAACAGGTTTCCCTGTGTTAACATGGTTAGGGCTGTCTATGCAAAGGCAGGGTAGAGTTTGTGTGGATCATTTTAACATGGTGTTGAGAATATTCAGGCAGTAAAACACAGAGCGGTTCTGTCTATCTGTTTTTCTAGCCCAAATATGTTCAGCTATGATGAAATTAAACCTGTGGCCTGTAGGACTAAGTTCACAAAGCTTGTGGCATCAGTCTGGTGTTTTAAACCCCATGCAAACATATTAAATGCTTTTCTGAGCACAAAATATGTTTAATAAGACTTTCTCATTTCCTCTGCAATATTTATACTGATGAATGAAACTGTATTTTGTGAGATATAAACATTATATTGCACTCACAGAATGTAAATATTCAATTCCTGTACACTAAAATATACTGCACTTATTCTTGAGCAGATTGTGCAGAAGACAATTTACTGGCTATTATAAAGTTTTGCTCTTCTGTGTGTTCACTCACATACGGCGATACGGTCTAGAGGTCAGAACACTGATTAAACCTGAGATGTTGCCCAATTGTCCTCTTTACTCCTGCCTGATAAACTCAAATGGTTCTTCTCTTTCCTTTTGTTCCTGTTCTCTTCCCATATGCCTGCAACAGAAAACACAGCCAGACAGACACACAGACAGCCAGAGACACAGACAGACAGACACACAGACAGAAAACATGCAGAAGATGAGACTAATTTGCACAGCTTGCACACAAATCACAAAACCTTACCACCACCATCTGAACAGCAATGAGAATACCTGCAGCTATAACAAATAATACAAGCATGGGGCTTGTAATTCTTAAACAGGTGTTGTTTATATCATCGCTTAACCGCAACTGGTGAGTGAAAGATTAGGGGACAGATTTCACCGCTGCGTTTTCAATCACTGTAGTACATATAAACCCTTTCTGTTCAGTACTAGACGAGCACATCCACAAACAAACACATGTGCCCACAGACACACACACTGACACACACTAAAACACACACACCTGCTGGGCCAGACAGAAAGGAGGTTTCTATGTAATGTGATTTCCTCCCTCAGAAATGTAAAAGACAGAAATGTAAAAAAGACATCAACATTAGTGCAGATATAGTCAAATGTAAAAAATATAAATACATACACAGTGATGTCAAATTCAATACAAAACAATAATGTGTGTGTGTGTACAGCATACATATAGAGCTGTAAAGAACAGTGATAAAAGAGCAGTAGAGAGAGAGAGCGAGGGGGAGCAGCGTTTGAAGATGGCAGTAAATTCAGTGTGTTTGTGCATGTATGTCAACCCTCAGATGAACATCTTATCAGCTTCTCTCCTCTGTCACTCCCTCGTTCAGTTCCTTCTTTCTGTGCTGTTGAGTTTGTTTTTGCTCTTGTGTGTCTGTTAAATGTTCAGTTCCAGTGTGTGTCGTGCTTATTAAATTATGCATATAATTACTTACAGCACAGGTCTATGGGAAGATTATTATGCTGTCTGGCAGAGTCACGCCCACATTTATGATGTCACTGGTCAATCAGATTTCCAGTAGATGAAAGATAAAAGGATGGACATCAGTCAACCAGAGCGATGCGCTTCATTCATCTGTCAGGAAACTGCTGTCTTATGGTCTTTACACACTGTTATGGTCTGTAAAGCGTGTTTTTAACTCACAGTGAGGCTCTTCACCTTATACTAAAGATAACATTGGAGTTTAGCGCTGCGGTTGTGAGCGTTTTAGTTAAAGTGATCTCAAGGCTGCACATAAGAACAGATTTAGTTCAGTGGTAAAACACACATATCATATTGTTACTGAGGCTGGCAGAGTTAAGGTGAGTCTAATACAGGTAAACAGGGGTGAAGTGTTTAATGCTCAGAGCAGAATATATGTGCTGTGGAAACAACTGCTTTACTTTATGTGAAGCAAATCTTTCTGTAACTAATCAACAATTTCTGAAGCTTCTTATAAACAACTATAATTCTGTTTGGATTAAAGATTTTAAATAAACGCTATTTTCCACAGTGCAGAATAAACAACAGGCAGCTGGTCATGATAATGATTATAAATCCTCTTGAAAAAGATTGTTAAAAAAGGAAAACAGTTTGTTATTGTTGAGTGTGTTTGAGTGTTTGTATGTTGTGTTACAGTGTGTGTTTATGTGCAGACCTTCAGCCCGAGGGAGGGATGGCAGGTGTATAGCTCTGCTCAGGATGCAGACGGACGCTGTATCTGCACTGTAGTTGCACCAGAACAAAACCTCTGTTCCCGCGACGCCAAGAGCCGACAGCTGCGACAGCTGCTGGAGAAGGTCCCTCACGTTCTGTTACACAAACCCTGTATTACAGCTGGACAGTATAACTGAAATATTATATCTGAGCTATACAATTGCTGAAGGACAATTTTGAATTCATTCATTGAAATGGGAAAAGGGAACAACATTTTTGCAACAGAATTTTAAAGAGCTGCTTTAAAACATCTTTGTTTTGATGCCCTCACACACACACACACACACACACACAGGTCAGGACTGAGTGACTAACTGCTGAGGTGATCTCAAATACAGCAACATTAAAATCTATATTTACAATGCTAATATCACATTGCCAGAACAATTGTTGTGAATGCATCATGAATATTTAATGTATCACCAATCCCTGCTGCACAAGAACAGATTTTGTTTGTGTTTGAATCTCTCTCTAGCTTTTTAGTCTTTGTCACACACACACACACACACACACACACAGAAGCACCATTTGGCTGGAATATATTGTGTGTGGACAACTAATGTAATATTTTGCCTGAGGGACTCACACATTTCAGGGCCACTGTAGCCTGTCACTAATACGATCACAACACACACACACATTTCATATACTCTGTAATCATTCTCATTGCCATCAGTGACCTCCAAACACACACACTGCAGCACAATGAAGAAGCCCTGATTGTGTTTTTGCTGTGCTAGTGAGAGGTTGAGTTTAATGTCAGTTATTAAAGCCTATCTGCTTTTAATACTGATAAAACTAAAACGTTTATTTATGCCTCCATTTTGCCTCAAAGAAATGCTCAATGAAATCTGTGCACTTTATTTAACCTGTTCTAAAGACAAACGGTTGCTTTCAGTTGTGTTGTCATGTGGTTCTGTGTCACAGGTGCAGAACATGTCTCAGTCCATCGAGGTTCTGAACCTCAGAACGCAGAGAGATTTCCAGTACGTCATGAAAATGGAAAATCAGATGAAAGGGTTACGGACAAAGTTCCGGCAAATTGAAGAGGACAGGAAAACCATAATGGCCAGAAACTTTAAGGTTTGTTTTCACAATATGAGTTCTGTAGACCTGCTGATGATGGTTGTAATATTGTGTTAAAATGTTAAAACTCTGTGTGTGTGCATGCATGCATGTGTGTGTGCGTGTTTACAGGAGCTGAACGATCGTATGGATGAGCTGAAGCCGTTGATTCCTGTGCTGGAACAGTACAAAACAGACGCTAAACTCATCTCTCAGTTTAAAGAGGAGATCAGGAATCTGTCGGAGGTGTTAACCGCCATTCAGGAGGAGTTGGGCGCGTATGACTACGAGCAGCTCTATCAGAGAGTCCTCAGCCTGGACAGCCGTCTGCGCAGCTGCATGAGCAAACTCAGTGAGTTCCTCTCACCATTCACACGACCCAAACCTGATCTGTGAAACATGTCAGCAGTGCAATGTTTGGAGACAGCAGAAGTAAAATTACATGACTGAAACTTTTGAGTATGTCTATATAATACATCACAATCTCCAAAAACTGTAGCAAAATCACAGATCATTATTTATTTCTGTAAAACTCTGTGTCCTTGAACAACAGTTTTACAGACGGTTCATATCTAATGAGACCTAACTCAGTAAAAACATTGTTCTGCAACCGTCCACAGATCACACCACCTGTGATTCTAATGAGAGTGAGTTAAACCCACGCACTGTATTAATGAGATAGTCAGGGAAACTCAGCAGATGGTTCAATATGTTAATATCTCTGACAATTACGTTTCAGGAATTAGACGCACACAGATTAATGTTCATTATTGAGTTTTTACATAAACAGAAGTCACATTTTTAACTATAAATAATTAAAACAATGTGACGATTATGATGATGACAATTAAAATCTTTGCTTGTTTGTTTGCAGCATGTGGGAAATTAATGGAAATCACAGGTCCTGTAACTATAAAAACCTCTGGCACGCGGTTCGGAGCGTGGATGACCGACCCTCTAGCTTCATCACGAAACAACAGGGTGAGTTCTGATTCATTTTCTTCAGCGTAACACTTACTAACAGCCTGTGTGCACCTGATGTAAGACGGTTAGTGTGTAGTGAGTGTAATCTCATTTGTCTTTAATGCAGGTTTGGTACATGGACACCTACACTAACAGCAAGGTGGTGAGGGAGTACAAGAACGTTGATGATTTCATGTCCGGATTGGAGTCGAGAACGTATTACCTTCCCTTCAAATGGGCTGGAACCAATCACGTGGTGTACAATGGATCTTTGTATTACAACAAGGAACAGAGCAACATCATTGTTAAGTACAGCTTTGAGACCGGACGGGTTCTAGCGCAGCGCGCTCTGGAGTACGCCGGGTTCCACAACGTCTACCCCTACACCTGGGGGGGCTTTTCAGACATCGACCTGATGGCTGATGAACTGGGTTTGTGGGCCGTGTATGCCACCAATCAGAACGCAGGAAATATTGTCATTTCTCAGATGGAACCTCAGACGCTGGAGGTTCTCCAGACGTGGAACACAGAATACTCCAAACGGAACGCGGGCGAGTCCTTCATGATCTGTGGAACCCTCTACATCACCAACTCCCACCTCACTGGAGCCAAGGTCTATTATTCCTACAACACGAAGACGTCCACGTACGAGTACATGGATATCCCGTTTCACAACCAGTACTTTCACATCTCCATGCTGGATTACAACGCTCGAGAACGAGCGCTGTACGCCTGGAACAACGGGCACCAGGTTATATTCAATGTCACGCTTTTCCACATCATCAAAACTGAAGACGATTCGTAATGATATGAGAAGATAAAGAACAACATGATTTGAGTTTATGCTGTTTTTTATTCTGTTCATGGATCTTTTTCCAAAGCAGCTGAGATCTGTTGCCTTCATCATCAGTTCACCACAGACCGTCTGACCCGAGTCTCATCTGTCCATGTGACCGATGACATGCAGACAGACTGAATGATGAAATTACATTACAAACAGAAATTGAGTTTTCTAAGTTTTTTCATGTATCTTCTACAGTAGCTGCTTCAAAATTACACCTTATTTTCAACCATTCACAGTGTGAGTCACTGACAGCTGCACTGCATGAATGTCTGTTCTTTCATTATCAAGTTTTGTGGTCCTTGTATATTTAAACAGAAAATCACATTTTTAATAGCCTTTAGTAATGTGAATGTTTTAATTGTCTGGCCCTGCCTGGTTATCTCCTGTTGTGTCTGGTTTAGTTGTACAAGCTGTAGATCTAAATAACTTGTGTTAACAATTGTAACCTTTATTGTCACTGTGAGAAGAGATATTTTATATTCAATCTACAACAAAACAATAAATGAACAAAGGAAGCTGTAAATCTACACGTGTGAAACATGTCAGAGAGCAGATTTACTGCAGTCACAGCGGTTATAATGGGGTGAAGATTTGTCGTTTATCTTGTGTTCTCATGTGAGATGTGTCTCTGGCACGAGAGCCGGACGGTTGTGATTCCAGCTCCTCTTTTCATGTCTGTGTCTCTGTTTCAGCCACTGAAATTTAAATCCATATTTATCATGAATTCAGGACAGAAAACAGATCCCACAGGGATTTACTATTGATGTTTCCTGCCATCATGTCTCCTGTGAGTATGTGCCTTAAACGCAGATATTTTTCATTGGGTCATTTTAAAACAGTCCTCTCGTTTCTGACATCTTTTTCTCACCCTCATGTGTTTGGAAATCCATGCAGCTTCTTTCTGTGGAACATGGAGACAATTATAGCAGAAGCTTTTCTTTCTCATGCAATAAAAGTGAATGATCAGAGCTGTCAGGCCTGAGCTTCATTTGAGCTGCTCTGCTGTGCAGATCTCAGCTGAAACCGTGAGCGGCTGATGTTCTGCTAGACGTGATTGTTGGTGTGTAATGAGAAGAAACTCAAACAGGTTTGGAAGTGTTTCTTATTGAACTTTATTATTTACATTATCTTTATAATTTATACACTTTCACATTTCCATATTTTTATTGTTACATTTTTTGGCCTCACTATTGAAGCCCAAAAAATGAATATTTTATCTCTGTGTGAGGAAGTCAAAAAAAATCCAGAAAAACGTGGATTTCCATATCCATCACACTAACCTCTTATTACTCTGTTTAATGTGTGTTTTCTGTGTTATTAGTATGTTTATGGGAGGAAATGTTGTGGACATCATCAGATCTTCACGTGGACATCAGATCTTCACAGACACCTGTGGATGAGTTTCAGTAACGCAGTGAAGCGCGTGGAGAGACGGTGTCAGATTAACTCTCCGTCCCTCAGTGTTCAATTCTCACAAGTTCCCTAAAATATCCAATTATTATCCTTATCATGGCCGTTTCTTATCTGTCCGCACATGGTGACGCGACACGTCTGAAACACCAAGAGTAAAAGCAACGCGTCGCCTCCAGTGTCGTGCGCGTACAGAGGGTTTCATACGTGAACGGAAGCATAAACAGAAAATCAATCGTTCCCCCAATCAATAGTCATACAGTCATTTAAAGAGCTTCTGTATCTCAGTAACGTTTCAATGTTTTATATTCGGACATTAACATGTTTGTGGAGAAGCAAAATCAATAATAAATCACAGGAAACTTGCTTTGACTCGAGCTGATGAACTGAACAACGTTTATGAAACTTAACACACAAACTACATCATATTACATGAAGTTATACTCTCAGATTTTATGTCTTTTGGTTAAGATTTAATCCAAGCATTTCTAGCCTTTTTGATGTGTTTGTTCCAAGTGAATAATTTATGTTATTTATCTTATTTAGTAGTAAATCTTAACTTCTGCTCTGAATAAACTCTTATGCTTGTGTTTAAGTCACCAGATAGTTTTAAATGTATGTTTGTCCTCTTGAGGGTTTCTGAGTGTTTTTTTTAACACCAAACACGTCTGTATGTCCAGACACTCACATCAGCATCAGAGGACAGTCTGAGCTCCTAAATGTGAAATAAATACATGCCACAGGTTCAATCAAAGTCACATTTCTGTAAAGAAAAATGTACAGATACAACTCAACGTCTTCCAAAGATTTGTTTTGGGGTTTGTGTGTGAAGGATATTTTGTATGTTCCAGTTTGCAGTTAAAACAGGCCATCAAGATGTTTTATGGTAAAAATCAAACCCAGAACAAATGCATTAAAATGTACTAAATGTCATTCTCCTTTCTCCCCATGTCTTGCAGCCAATGCAGATTTTCATCTTAACATCTTCAACGTCCTCTTCAGATTGAAGATGAAGGCTTTTTGCTGGCCGTGACTTGACTGGTGTTGAACTGAATGGCAGTGAAGCTGCAGTAACTATAGTGCCAACAGCCTGTATGTCTCTCAACAAAATACAGTCAGACTCTAAATGTATATTGAATTTAACAAACTTGAGGGTTAATTCATTCTAAACAGAACATGCGGGCTGCCATCTTGTATTTACGTCACCATGTGGGACTGAGCGGATGGTGAACTTTGTTCTGTGACAGAACACAGAGCATAAAACCATGAGTTTAGTTCCCCAGTCGTCTCTCTGGCTCTGAGTTACACTGGCAGACACTAGAAACACAAGCTTTTAAGTGTCATTCAAAATAAGTCCTGCGCTGCACTGGTTAAATGTTGAGAAAACGTTTAATAAACATTAGCCAACATTCAGCAAGTGCAAGACATGAGCTCAACTGTGATATTTCACAGCGGTCAGGAAATGACATGATAATGAAATGTGTGATTTCAGGGGGAATTTAAAAGCTACAGGTTTGAAGGTTTTATTTGATTGGCAGTGAAAGTCAAATGAATCGATATCAAGCTTCTGTTTGTCATTCTCTAGCAAAAGCGTTTGTTCTGACCCCTTATCTTGTGTCAACATAAACTGTGTGTGTGTGTGTGTGTGTGTGTGTGTGTGTGTGTGAGTGTGTGAGACACATTGACCTATTTGGGTGGTCCAGGGTTCAATCTGTTTTTTAATGCATAGTGAGAAAAATGTAAAATACAGTGAATTTATGTAAAACTAAACGTTGTAAAGTAGTTTCTGTATGCGCTGCACAGGAGAAGACTTTAAACAAACCTCACTAATCTAACTGATATTTCAGTCTGCTTGAAAATTAATTACTAGAGTCACTCACCTGTTTTTCATTAGTGAACAGTCTGAATGACACGAACGTGTTTCTCAGCTCTGTAATTACTTTTCCTCTATGCATCGACTTTAAACGAATGAACTTTTGTTGTGCGGTGAAAAGAACATGTGAGCGTGCGGTTCAGTGGTACATCTTTTCTGTAAATAACATCCTGTAATCTTGTTTGTGGACAGAGAGTCTGTGGTGTGAGAGATGAAAGATTCTTAATCATATAAGATGCTTTAAAGTCTGATGTTCTGAATTGTGTTTCAAGGGCTGGATGTTTGTTCTATTCGGAGATGAATAAAGTTCATCTGTGCTGTATCTGCTTTGTTTTTATCATGTTGGTTCTCATCAGAAGGTCTCATGGGATTGCAGTGTTCAGAGAAAAGGTCTTTGGGTCCAGTCTGACCAGACTCAGCAGCACCATGGCAACCGCCGGCTGCAGAAAGATCTTTCTGAAACAAAACATAACAACATGCATCAATGCAAATAAAGCTGTTTTGGAGCCTCTGTCACCTCGTGTGACGTCCTGTTTTCACTGGTTTAACCTCACAGTGTGTCCTGAGAGGCGATCCGTCCATGTGGCACCTTCTGCAGCGCTTCCAGATAATAAAAATATTAGGACAAACGGTTATTAAAATGTGTTAAAACAGTTTTAACAGTTTTTAATCATTTGGGTGTGAAAAACTGATTCCTGCTGTGACATCATCATATGTGTTTAAATGTGTTTGTTTAACCTGCATTAGCTGAGGCAGAAACTGGATGTTCAGATGAGGTCCGGTGAGAGAGAGTCATCAGTGTGACATCACAGGTGACATCACAGGTGACATCACCGGTGTGGAGGAGTGGACAGGTCCAGATCCTGCTGTTAATAAGAGTCTGACTGTCATGCTTGACCAACCTGGAACAAACAATGATTTCATGAAAGAGACACAGTGAATGGAGAGTAAGTCTCAGAAAACAGGCCACACAGAGAGACAGACTGTGATGAATTCAGTGCTGGCTATTCACAACTGAATGAAACTGGGCCTGTAAACACGACAGAAACAAGCATGTATGTGAATGAGATTACTGGCTTCCTTATCAAACATAATCTGATGAGATGAGGGTTAGATAAGTGTTAAACACAAACTAGTCAAAAGTTCAGAAAGTAACTTAAATACTAATAGTAATTGTATTAACTTACTAACAGTAACAGCTGACAGTAGCTGTATTGTGTGTTAATATAGCTCTGCTGTGTGACACAACATTACATAAACATCTTTCTTACATTATGTTGTTTAACATGCACATGCTGGAAATGAAGTTTGAGCTTTTCAGTGTCATTCTAACTAAGATCCTAATTGCTTTTGTGATAAATACTGTTGCAGGTAAATACTAATAAAGATATTAGATAATCTAATAATTCTCTTATAAATAATAATGTCATAATGTTTAAATAATATTAGGAAACTGCTTTCAGATAGTGTGGATTTTAACCACCATTATCATTATTACTTTTGTTTGTATCACTCCAAGCAATGAGAAGCATGTGTTTATGTAACTACATTAACACTGGAATAACACAAGCGTTCGTTTAATTGACTGAATGAATGAAGTGAAACTCATCCGGATGTCATGAGTTGAAGCGGTTTTAATGTGCTGCTGTGGTTCCACAGCTCAGATGTTAATAGATTTTCTGCAGGATAAAACGGCCATTATCCACAACAAGATACGTGCCGCTTTTTGCATGTATTACAGCCATTTATCACAATAAAACAAATGGTCAACATAACATTTCTTAACAGATCTCATGTCTGATGGTGTGAATGTACATCTTAATGTGTGGCTGTGAGCAGAGACTTTACACTGATGGTCTATTAACACTGACAGAACCTTTTAATAATGTTGAGAAAACTTTCAACCAACGTTCTGATAACATTCCCTATTAGCCACACAGCGCCCTTCACTGTCACTCACTTCTGCTCTATCATACAGTGTTTCACTGGTCACAACTCATGATGCATATGCAGGCAGCTGGGGCGTCCGAGTTTATTTCATTTCTCAGTCACTGACAGACCCAACAACCAGCAGAAACATCTACAGCTCTCATGCAACCAGCAGAAACATCTACAGCTCTCATGCAACCAGCAGAAACATCTACAGCTCTCATGCAACCAGCAGAAACATCTACAGCTCTCATGCAACCAAAGAGACGAGATTCTTTCAAACGCAAGGTGCGCTAAAAGAAATTATTAGCTGATAAATCACTTTATATCCGGCTGATGCAAGTGACTGAAACAGCTTTTAAAATGAATGTAATATAAATGGACAGCATGTTAGAATATTATCAAACAGGAGAAAAGGGGTCAGTCTGTGAGGCATATATTTACATAAACTATGTTTGAGGCAAGTACAAGTAAATCTAAATAAATTACTCAGAAAGGACAACAAAAGAAAATAAAAATGCAAGAATCAATCTTACACTGAAGCATCTCACCGGTTCTTCTCATATCAGCTGGTGTTTGTGACATGAAGATGAAGCAGCAGTGAATGTCTCCATCAGCTCCAGCTTGTGTGTTTCATTCATCATCAATTACTCGGTTTAATGGATCAGGTTGTTCACATTGAGTTTCTTTACAGGTGAAAGACTTACAAACATTACAGTAAGAGCACAGCGCCCCCTTCCGACACCTTTAATCCAACATTCGTGAACGTGTCTTTGCTTTCCTCTATTCTTTGTAGTAAATCCACAAATATTTGCATATATTTCAGCTGTTTTCTGTAAGACGCTTGCAGATGCCACGCAGTCCTTTAAAGCAGCATCTGATTCAGCACTTACTTTGCTGTTGAGAGTTGAAGAAGACTTTCCTGAGAGCTCCAGGCCTTCAGACAGCCTCTTCATCTCAGTTTCACATCTCAGTGGCAGCTGGTCAAGGACTGTGTGACAGACGTGATGAAGATGAGAAATATGATTCTGTCTTGATAGGAGACCATTAAACCTCAGACTGACCTTGAGGAGAATCTTAGAGCTGTCAGGAGGAATAAAAATGAATAACATTCATTTATCACAACTCAGCTATTTTTAATGAAATGTATATGAACAACATATTTGTAAAGGGACGTAATTACTGAAAATGCATTTTTAACAAGATACAATAAAATTATAATTATTTTACTTTTATTTTTGACTGAATGCCAGTTTTCACAAAGCCCAGATTTAAACCTGTGTCACATGACAAACTCTGTACTTGAACCCGGGACCGGCGCGGTGAGGCTGATGGATTACACCACTGAAATTAAGACTGCAGTAATATCTCTCATTTAAAGCCAAGAGTTCTGCCGGATACCTGCGGTCCAGTCAGGCACATAAACCCATTAGAAGTTTTCAATTGATCTGATGGGACCTTTTCCAGGAGTAAGAGGAGAAACATCTTCCTGAGGCTGTAATAAATTACAACACAAACAGAATGAATGTTTCCTCAGATGGATAATACAGTTTATGAAGCTTTGAGGTTCCACATTCACAAATATTTGACAACACCTGATAAGTTCATGTTTATTCTCACACTCTTCTGAAATAATGAGATGTTGTTCTGTCCGCTTCAGACATTTTCACTATAATATAAACCAGAACAGACCATATACCTGAAAACACATGATGAGGAATGAGGTCCTGCTGAGGATGAAGACGTTCAGTGACATGAACTAACACACAATCGCGTCATTCACCACACGGGGTCAGTGTAGGACACATAACTTCCAGCAAACAAGATTATTTGAGACACCTGTCGTCTCACCTCCTACCTCACCTGACAAGTTACTTATTCTCTCTATCAGTGTTTGAATCACACACACGCTACATATAAAAGCAGGCAGGAACAAATGAGTTCATCTTTTTGTTAAACATTAAATTGTACAAACACAATGAAGACAGAACGACACACCAAACACTAAATTCCCACCGGGAGAAATTGACACAGTCCCTCTCAAAGCCCTGCTGCATAAACAGAGAAACTGGAAACACTGACACCGATCTGATGGGACCACAGCCATGGCCCAGTGCCCAGGGACAACATGTCCACACCTCAGTCTAAACCTGCCCACGAGGGGCTTCATCTCAGGGGTCTTCCCTCAGTATCCACACATCTTATTACTCTCACTTCTTACATTTACTCCCAAATCCTTTTTCAATCTTTTTTAGGGGTGTACAGGATTATAAACATATTTTTGGCAGGAAACCATAAATTCTCTGGTTGTTTTTCACACTTTGCTCTCTGTATATCTGAGCTGCAGGAATTTGGAAAATGAGTAACTGGTCCCTGTGAGATGCCTGACAGAAACAGCCCCACCGACAGGAAGTCACGCATCTGACTGCAGAACTGCAGACGCACGGATGACATTTAACTGTCACACAGTGACGTCTGATGCCCGCGGGGCATTTCCACACGTTTCAGCAGGGTTCAAACTGCCCTCACCTGGGGCTTTCTGATACGAGCGGCTCTGAATGATTTACAGTGAAGCGTAACAGAATTTGGCAGGGCTGAAATTAGCTTTCCGCAGTCACACAAATAGATTCTCCATTTCCGCGTTGCTTGCGTAGAAAGTCAGTCAGAGGAAAGCGTGATTTCCTGCTCACTAAAAATACATTTGAACTTTTACCAAGTCCTGAACAGAAGTTCACTCACCATCTCAGTGTCTCAGAGACAGAAGTCTGGCCCTCAGCTGCAGATCCAGCCTGCTGGAGACATCAGTACAAACTGCAGGAGTCTGAAGACAAAAGCAACAGCTGATTTTTATTGAAACATAATTATCTTATCTGTTCACCACTATGTTTGAATGTTAAAATGCTGATGTTCCAACCAGACTTTTAACTAGCTTAACCAACTAGCATGGCTTAACTGTTCAACCAACTGGTTGCCCAAGCTTCACTGAATTTATTTTAATTTAACTTAAATATGAACGTAGCTATAAAGAGGTTCTCCATCCTTCCATCAGCTTCTGTCTGCTGTGAAGGACAGATGATGAGATGCGTTTAAAGGACGTTAGTGATCAGTGTGCATTCAGTGTTTCTGCAGCTCAAGTTTCAACACAAAAATCATGAATTTGATTCCCTGCTAATGTATGTCCTGTGTCTTTCTTACAATGACAGCGTTCCTGGAAAATGTCCTACTGCTTACATTCCCTCTCTCAGGCTTTCTTTCTCTCTCTGTAAGAAGTTATCCAACCAGCACATTCCATCTCCCTCAGTCCACTCCTGCCGTCCGACTGGCATCACCTCTGAGAAAGCTTTCAAAATGCTTTGCATTCCTCATCTCTTCATTTCCATATGAAAGTACCTCAGACATTCATGCACTTGTGGGAGGTTTCAGCTTTGTTGGTGTGTGGAGACCATCTGTGTTGGTGTGTGGAGACCATGTTCCCACTTCCTCCATGCTAGCTCCACCCATGAAGTTGCTTGTTCTCTCCTCAATCTTCTCAGTAACTCAAGGTCTTCAAACAGCAGCTCTTCTGCATCTGTGCAGAACCTCAGCAGTCTGAACACACAACAGAGAACATGTTCAATGGTTGAACTGTCACAGCTCCAACATGTTCACATTATTCCTGCATCATTGATCAGAATCGCTGCAGTAACACACTGTCTGAAACAAACTGCCTTACGTAACTGTGTCTCAGATTAATGTTCAGGATAAAAATAGTCCATTCTGCCTCTTTGCCAACATGTCTGCAAGAGACGCCAGTTTATGAGAAGAGATCAGGGGAATAATGAGTTAGAAAGAACTGTGAGGCTGTCCATACAGTTTATCTTGTCACAGAAACAAACTTACATAACAGGTCTGAACCCTCATGTTATGTAATTCTCAATCATTCATTTAGAAAGAATAAAAAGATGAAAACAAACAGAACATCTTACCTCAGAAGAATTCTCCTCTCCTGCGTTTACATTCATTCCATCTCATGATCACATTTACACAATTAACTAATATAGAAATTGACTTAATGGCATAAAATTGACACATTATTTTTGTTTATAAACTACATTCTGATGATCCTGGATCAGAATAGCGAGTGTTTTATACATGGATAATAGTGATAATAAAACTTTTAAAATGCATGTTAAAATAATGTACAACTATAAACTATAAATGTTTCAACTGTGTTTCTGTAGCTCAAGGGCCAGGATTCCCAGTAAACACATACTGATAAAATCATTTAGATTTCAAACACTGTCGCTGTTCATCTATGATGGTGTTTTAGTCAACAGTCCTCTAACACACAGATCTGACTTTTAAAACATTTTAAGAACATATTCAACAAAAACACATTCAAGTGTGACAACAAATGCTGGTTTAATAAGTTACAAGTGTGTGTTCTGACATGTACCTGTTTCTACACTTCAACACAATCTCATACAGATACACTGATGCCTTTTACAACAGACGTCAATCAAACCTTAAACTGYGCTGGACTGCAGGAGATCAGACACTAACCTTAACTAGATTTGCTTGATTTGGGATATACTGACATTTCAGTAAGTTATGAAATGCAAGTTTCTGTACTATAAATACTGTGGGCAAACTGTTACAATATTATATAAACACTTCATGTAGAACACTGGTCAGATGCATTTCTAAAACAAAGCAATAATTCCCAATAACAACATTTTCTG
>JBAJNP010002446.1:15737-48123 GCA_036877545.1 Yasuhikotakia modesta
GCTGGACTGCAGGAGATCAGACACTAACCTTAACTAGATTTGCTTGATTTGGGATATACTGACATTTCAGTAAGTTATGAAATGCAAGTTTCTGTACTATAAACACTGTGGGCAAACTGTTACAATATTATATAAACACTTCATGTAGAACACTGGTCAGATGCATTTCTAAAACAAAGCAATAATTCCCAATAACAACATTTTCTGTGTAAAAAAGAGGAAATTTAAAAATAAAATAAAAATGCAGTTTCACAAAAACTCTTTAACAACTACATATAATCACAGCTGGTACTGTGATTTATTACATTAGATTATATTCATCTGTTGTTCTACATGTAATAAGTGCATTTGAGGATTATAATGAAGTGAAAACACTCACTGTAACGGCTTGATCAATGTAGTTTTGGTTAAAACACAGAAATATACAGAATATATTAAACAATGATTCAATAAAAACCATAAAGCGTGTAAATAACACAACTGACTGCACAATGATTGTGATTTTCTGTTATGATGTTGTAAAACATGTTTTTTGTCTTTTGCATTGTAGCATGAGTGATGTGATAAAAACAAGTGCATGCTGTGTAAAGTCCAAGCATTTGTTTATTACAACAGTAGCTGTAGAATATATTAATACACACATATATTGTATATATGACTCTGCCTTGGGTCTCTCTACAGTTATGGAAACCTTTCCATACACAACCCAGTGCCATCTCTAAAGGTTTATGGGTTTTCTGCTCTGATAAGAAGGCTGTATTTCGAAAAACCTTCGTGGGCCAGTAAGAGTCCAGATTCTCAGACAAAATGAGGTTCCCTGAGCTCAAGATCCTGCATGCGGTGAGACCGTAGCCTCTGGTAAACAGGTTTGGTCTCACTTTGACTGAGTTCCTCCGGGCTGCAGCTAGACGACTGAGGCATATTCTGAGCATCTTGCTCTTGGGAGGGTCCTGTGTCCAGATCTGAAACATCAGCTGAGACCTCCAAGCTGAACTCTTCCTCATCATCATCGTCTTCTTCCTCCTCTGTGCTGTTAGCTGTTGCTCTGCTAGTCCTTAGCTCAACCTCCACTAATGATTTGGTTTGGTTACCTGGAGGTTTGTAGAACGTTCCAGGTGGAGGTTGCAGAGTTCTCGCTTGCCTAAAGGCCGCAGTAACTGGGAACAATTCGTTGAGGTTTTCTTCACTGCATAAAGTCCGTACTGGCCTTACAGTTGTGATATACTGTCTGTTAGCATGAATGGTGTTAGCAGTGTTGGTATGTTCTGAGAGAGACGATGTCACAGGAAAGAAAACACTGTCATTGTTTTTCATGGAGTCAGCGGAGGAGTCAGTCGTAATCACAGCAGTTTTAGGCATGATGTCATGATGTTTGTACTGCTTGTCCCATGTCCTGCGCAGTGTTTGTGTGTCAATGTAGGACTTTCGGTAATGGTTTCCTGCTCTGGACCTGGGTTTCTCAGTTTCAGACACCTCCTCAATGACAGGATCATGCGTGTGGTCGTCCTCTTGCTCCGTGGAGTTCCTCACATTACATTCATCTACTCTGGAAAGGTTCAGGAGCCGTTCAGCAGGCGTGCTGTTTGGTCTTGAGCCCAGCTTTGGTCTCGGAGGCCGTAGATGAACTCTAGATGCGTGGTTCCGACGGCATAAGCCAGGCGAGTTTCGCGTTTCAGGGACACTTGATGACAAGAGGTCCTCTACATCAATATCTTCAACTGCACAGAAACACAAGGTTGTTAAAGAGGCAGAAACTGGAGCTTTTGGACGTTATGTGGGTTTGTGAGCCAGTGGAACCAGTACCAACCTGCTGAAAACTCAGACCTGATCTTCCCCTCTTTCACTTCATCTGTAAGGTGTGTGGAAGGGATCACTGAGGAATGTCGCTTATACATCTTCACCTTTGACTGTTGCTGCTTTGAGACAAAAAAGTTGAAATCTTAAATTTTTAAATTACTCTCAGACTGAAAGAAAATTAAAATGATTTCATGAAGCCAATTTCTATCAATTTCCTCATATACATAATTCACCATAATTCACCATAAATGACCATAAAGACCAACCCGCTGGAAACCCAGTAAAACCACCTGCTCACCTCTTTAATGTCCACCAGGGACTTTGAATGTCGGCTGAGCTGCTGAACTTTCTCCTGAGAGGAGAAGTGTGACTTGAGTGAGAGCGGAGATCTTCCTCCTGCAGGGGAGGAGGGTGAAGGAGGAGCCAGAGGCGTATCGAAGACCATCTCGTAATGAAGAATCAGAAGCTCCACGATGAGGGCCTGGTAGGGGTAGTCCACCAGTGAGGAGAGGGAGACCTCGGTGTCAACCTGTCGGGGTTTGATCAGGGTGGGGCCAAAGATGATGCCCAGATTGCTGGCGCTCATCTTGTTGTCATCTGCCCTTTCTGAAACCCTGAGACAGAAAAACATGCCATTATTAAACGCTGAACTCTGTTGCTGTGGCTCAGCTGGACACAGAAGGCAGGTTTCACACCGGTGCAGGTGCTGGATGAGAAACTGCAGCGTTTTGTAATGCACCGCAGGCAGCTGACGCAGCAGGTCTTTCATCTTGAAGAGAACGCGCTTGAGCTGCATGCTGACTGAGGGGCTGTCGGGGACGGGACTTCCTGTCGACGCCTCTGCTTCATCAGCGATGATGCTCTGACTCTCTTTGGCCAATCCGATGAAGTCGTTATAGTAACGGAACAGAATGATGGGCTCTGGGAGCTGAAGGATAAAAATTATACATTTAATTACAATAAACTGCTATAATTGTATAAAACTTTGTTCTAAATTAAATGTTTAATAAACATATTCACATCCTAATGCATGTATGACTGTATTGATTCATTGATCAGACACCTGGCGCAGGTACAGTTTGAGGACATTGCTGATATCATGAGGGTGCAGTTCTGACAGCTCCACCAGATCTTTGCCGTTTTCAAAGGCCTGACAGAGCTTCTCCACACGCGATTTGGCTCCATTAACACGGTAAAGTCCCTAAAAAACCCAGACAGATCTCATTTCAGTCTTGCTCAGCATTATTAAGGAAGTACGAGATGCAGAAGAGAAGTGACAGGAAGTGACAGGAAGTGCACACCTTGATGTTCAGAGCTCTTCTCTCGATCTCTGAGGTGCATTTTCGGATAATGAATGGAATTCCATCAGGACTGTTTTTGGCTGTCTGAGCAAAGTCAACAGCGAACAAATGCAGTTTTCCCTGCAGCTTCTTGTGTCCACACTGGATGGCAAGAGTCTCCAAACACTTCTTATGACAAGCGAGGAAACACTGCAAATAACATCTGAAGATTAGAATGTGATATTAAACACATCACATGCAACCCTGAACAATTCTCTCCTTCAGGTTTTGTTTAGAAAGATTTCAGTATTAGAATCTCTGTGTTTTGAATCATTCAGGAAATAATAAGCATTAGTTAAGTTTAATAATTCTCCCATAATTCTTAGTGTCTGAAGAAACAAAAGCAATTTTTCAGTGAAGAATGTAACATATTTGAATTTTAGTGACTTAAAGCTGTGTGTGTGTATGTGTGTGTGTGTGTGTGTATGAGTGTATGTGTGTATGAGTGTGTGTGTGTGTGTGTGTGTGTGTGTGTATGAGTGTGTGTGTGTATGAGTGTGTGTGTGAGAGTGTGTGTGTGCGTGTGCGTGAAACAAACCTCCTCACACTCAGCACCATGAAATACCACAAGTCCGTCGCATTCCCTGCATTTGGACGGCGCACGGAGTTTCCTCAGCTTGTGCGTTTGTGCTGCTCTGGACATGTGTGTGTTGCGGAAGGGTCCTGGAGAACTGGCCGTGTCTGACACCATTTCACTCAGACCTGATCAAAACCAGAGATTATTGTACGTAACACTGACTGCAGTGATAGACAGCCAGGATGTGATTAATCACGTTATATAACCAGAGCTCACCGTTATCTGACGGAGATGGAGGTTCTCGGTCGTCCAGATCATCGGCTGAAGACATGGTGCCCGTGGATGGAGTTCTGGGAAGCCTCCTCTTAAAGTCTCCTGAAACACATCAAACGTTACTGTAAAAGTTACTGTAAGAAGCGCACAGCATTATGGGTAAATATGCACCAGAAATGGTGACTGGTCTGTGCTTTGCTTGTGATGCTGCTCACCCTCGTGACATAAACCTGTCAGTCATGTGTATTATTTTAGAACTGTGTGTTGATGTTTTACCTGGGCTTGCTGTAGGAGAGTCTATAGAGCGAGATTCACTGCTGCCTCCGGCGCTCTCAGAGTCACTACACATGCCTCCACCCTGACTGCTGCTTCTCCAGACGCGAAACGGACCCTGAGTCCTCAGAGCTGTTACATACCACAGATTTAAACACATTTAAACTGCTTCATTTAGTCCTTTTGGTGCAGTTTGCGTAGCCGCCGCTCACATCCACTATTCTCCTCAGTCACCTCCAGCAGGTTCACACTCCCATAAACTTTAATGCGAGGTCTTAAAACACTAATGTGTCTAATTGAGCTCTCCTAAAAACGGGTCTGGCAGGCAAATCTCAGACTGGAGATTCAATCTGTCATTAGTAAAAGAATAATCCTGTTCATGCGAGAGATAAATGAGGGCTCATCCCGAGAGACCGATTCGTTTCAGCATTCCAGGGAAGTCAGCCAAACACTAGAGTGACGCAGCTTAACTGAGTCTCACAGAGTCGTTTATGAGGAGTTTGTTTTAAATACTGTAACATGAGAAATAACACACAAGTGTTTTATAGGTTGTATGTGACATTTCTGCCATAGCTAGAACTATTAAAGGCTTTACCCTGAATATCTGTGGTACTGTGTGAGCGTCCGCCCATCATCTTTCCCGTCCGTGACTGAACGTGATCGTCCACCTCATCAGCACTGAGACAGTCTGCAGGTGTGACAGACAGGTGAAGCTCAGGTGAGGGAGGGTTCATCACTCGCTTTGAGAGACACAACCTGCAGACACACATTTCACAACAAAATAACAACACAATCCTGGTTTACCTGGTTTACTTTAGCCTGGTAATACGATAACATAACTATAATGTAAATGATTAAACTGACTAGTTTCCTAGTCAAACAAAATCATGCATTGCTTTGTTTCCCAAAAGCACACCTACATCAACAACATTTCTGCGTTTTGTGTGGTGTTCAGCTATTTTTAGACAGCAATATGTTTATCTGACATTATTCCAACAAAAGAGGCGCATTACAAAGATGTTTTGACAACATTCAAGGTTATTGAGTTGCTTTTTGTGACAAAGATGTTATTTCATTCTTTATCTCCCAAGAAAAACATTCAGAAACAAAGGAGGTCCAAAAAAGTCCTTCACTCAATAAATCACTCGCCAAGCAATTAAACAAGAGGTAATCGTGTGTTAACTGCAGTTTCTGGAGCGACAGCTACAAAACACTGATTCAGGTGTCAGAGAGTCTGTGACACAGGAGCTGCCAAAAAAACGAGGTCAAAACATTCCTGCTTTCATTTTACTGCCTGTATTTCTCTCTCTGCACACATTTCCTCAGGAAGACATGAGGGCTGACGCACAATTGTGAGACATTTTTACCAACACAGTTCCTCTCTTTCTTTCTTTCTCTCTCTCTCTCTCTCTCTCTCAATGACCCAAAAGTCAAAGAGCTGGAAAATAAAAACAAACTAGTTGATGCCAATTTTGGGGAACAAAACACAAAACACTTTTCCTGGACACTAATCCTAAACACATCCTAAAATGAGCGTTACAGGCCATGAACCCCAGACGTACCCTGAGTTCTGTGGGGCAGGAGTGTTGAAGGGCTCGTCTCTGGTCCTGTCGGAGGGCAGACTCTTCACAAACTCAGTGTAGCACAATCCGGGTTCGTAAAGTTTGGCGTTTTCACACAGTGACTGAAAGCTGACAGGCAGGGAAACCACTTGAGCCTGTTGCAGCTGAAACCAGTTCACCGTCACCTGCACAACACCAGTTTCATTCTCAAATGAATACATCAGTCTATTGACATAAACACTTTATATTAAGCAGGTAAGATTGTTGTGTGTTTTACTCACAGCTTTGAGAGTCAGGTCACACTGAAACACAAGCTCTCGTATTTGAGTTACGATCTGGCGTTTTGTGTTGGCCAGCTCAACTCTCCTCAGCCCAACATCTGTGACGCAGTGTTTGTAAAACTCTCTGGCCTCTCCTGCCTACAACCACACACATCATACACAACAATCAACTCAATACATTCTCTCTGTTTCTCTATTTCTGGCCCAAAATCCTTCAGTTATAAAGTCAGATCATGGCCTTAATTTTCTCATTTATGATGTACAACTCAAGGGCATAAAATCATCTTCATCACGGCTGGATGATGGATGTCAGACCTTCTGAAGAGCTTCCTCCTCCAGCTTGCGTCTCTTCTCCAGCTGTTTTCCACCCGCCGTTCCGTTGTGTTCCTCCTCCACCCGACTGGTGGAGCATCTCGCCTTCTGGTACTCCTCCTGCCTCTGAGCCTGCAGCAGCCGGGCCTTCTTCAGAGCGCTGCCCGCCTCATTCTGTCCAAACACACACCAACACTCAGCCTGTATCAGCCTTACAGGCACAGTATCAAACATAACTTGTTTCATGGTTATGATCAGAAAGATGATTTTGTACAATCAACATGAAATGACAGAAACATCACATGCATGAGAACTGGTTCACATGTCTATCACAAACCTTCTACAGAGGAGAAACACACTTCACAAACAACAGCAGGAGAAAATGGACAGATAAACATAATACACCACCTAAACACTTCCTTAAACGTTTGTTCTCTTGTCTGTGGTAAAAGGTAAAGTTACGATGCTAATTGGCTGTTTAAAAATACTTTTAATTTTTGAAGCAGAATCTGATGCAATGCTAGACGCAGAGGAATCGGACTCTGAGCTTTCTGTGAGCTGCGTATTTCTCAGAAACATTCACGTAAAATCACACCCACCATTTTTTTCTGCTCTCTCTGCCATTGTTCTTTCACCTCCTTCCTCAACCTGTCCAGCTCAGTTTTTCTAGTTTGCAGAGGCTAGAGGATAAAAACATAAGTGCTTTAATGAATCTGTCAGTAACTCAATGAGAGTGATAAGATTAGAGTTATTGGCGGCTCATACCTGCATGAATTTATTGGTCTGCAGCGCAGACGCCGTCTGCAGGATTAAACGGCTGTAATGAATGTCGTTCTTGAATGCAGAAACGTAAATATCCTGGAACGGCATGAACTCCTGAAAGAAATCACGCGGGGTTGAGCAAACAGATAAAAAGCTTTGATAGCACCTCTTTATGTTCTGAGGAGTTATTTACAGTCTCACACACACTCATTATATTTTATGAACACACTGAAGTGTGGATGCAGGAGAATGCAGAGATTGAAATATTGACCTGTTGAGTCGCCAGAGCCTTTGCAGTTTCTGCCATCTTGGCGTAGCTTTTAGCACACTCAATGTCTGAACACAAAGATTAGAGACAAACTGAAGACAGGTAACCGAGCAGTGACAGACAGAAACATTAGTCAAACATAACACATTAACAGTACAGATATCTATATATGTACAGAAAGCAGCAAAACTCACCCATATTGAGGCGTTTGTCCGCCCAGGCCAGGAGCTCCTTGATGTATTTGGACCAGGATTTAGCGTAGAGCAGTGCTGACTCCACCCCACTGTCACTGCGGAGTAAAGCCTCGTCCATTTCCTCCACCTGCGCAGCCGGAGAGGGTCCTGCAGACAGCGGGAACACAGAGTGACATTATCCCAAAAACATCAGTAATCTGTAAATACTGTAACTATCAACATTCAGTTCAATACAGCAATACTCTGTAAATACTGTAACTATCACCTGAAGGATCATCTTTCTCCGGTCCACCTCTGCTAGACTCCACCATCAGATTCTCAAAAGACTAAAATAAAAAACAAAAACAAGACTCACAATGAAATCCCTCACAAACAATCCAAGACAGAAGAGGAAACACATTTTCTGCCATATCTGATTATCTGAAGTACACAGCTGAAGGCCAGAGTGTCACTGTTTGTTTCCATGGGATATATCAGAGTGGAGCTCCAAACAGGAAAGCCTTCTTCTCCAAAAACAGACCTTGTTTCTATTTTTCTCAGCTGATGTTGACAGTCTCTGACCCCCATCTCTACAGCAGAGATGGAGGCTACGCCCCTCTGCCTGTGACACGCTACAGAACCAGCTGTCAATCAAACCCGCTCGAGGGTAGGAGAAGAGCAGAAAATCTCACCCTGCTCCTGCGGGCCTGAGGAGGTGCTGAACCCTTCTCCACATCTCCCATAAGGAAATCAGACACTCTGAGAACATAAAAGACAGAAAATATTATGATTTAATGAAACAGATATCGAGGCATGGCTGTATTGCTGTCGGCTGCCGACATACATTCTAAAGCAGTGTTGAATTAAACAGCCCTCTGGCTGTTTCTCAGTGAATAATCAGATGTCATTCAGTGACACAACAGTGACATACAGCGCCGTATCATTCAGAAACTGTGTGCTGTACTTACACATTGCCAAAAGTGAAGGCCAATGTATCTATGGAAGTGTAGATGTCTGATAAGAGAGACTGTTCACTGTCTTCATTCACGTGAGTGAAGTTCACACCTGCTTGATGGGACATTATATGATAAACAAACAGATAACAGAAGATTAGTTACAATTATTAACGTAACACACAGAATCTGTTCATAAGACTATATGAGGACAAAAGACTGGATTACAATTATGACTAGTTGTAGTAAATCATTTAAAATAACCAACACAAATTAGATAGTTGCTGACAAATAAAAATAAAACTAGTAAAAGATTGTGGGCGTAAATTAGTTAAGTCTGTGAAGAAAAACACATCTTAGAAGATTTAAACATTTAAGCCATTAAACATTGCTAAACATTTCTATGAGTTTTTATTTCTTAAAATAACTGTATTTGTTTAAAAGTTTGGGAATGTCGGTATGAAGTTTGTTTCCTGAGTCTAAACACAGAGCTGCTGAACATGGGGAGGAAGTAAACAAATGTAAATAAAGCTGCAATCAGCTCCAATAACAAACACTGAAAATAAACAAGGTGCAGGACTCACTAAACACCACAGACGCCCTTTTATTTCAACACCCCACAAGATTCTTAGATCTTAAATGCATGCAAGTATAATCTCACCTATTCAGTTCAAGATACCTTCAAAACTCTAAACCAGTTCTTTAATCTTGCCACTTACCGACTACAACACTTCCCATCCAGTTAACACACAAACTTCCAGAGACAATGAGATGCCCATAGACGTCAAAAAAATAAGGTCCTGACTGGCCTTCTAGATCTTCCCTCAAAATTTCCCACCAAGCTTTTGCCCTGAAGACAATCCCAGGCTGAATGAACAGCCAAGCCAGTCAGGTTGGTGCACAAGGATCTTTGGAGATCTTTGTGAAGCAGTTTCAGGTTGATGTGGCTCTGAAGCTCCTTCAATAACAGTTTTCGAAGTTCTGTCTGGTCATCGTCCCCTCATCCCCTCCTCACACCCCTCCTCAACAGGACATCCTGAAGCTCACAGAAACACAATGGCAGCCCTCATCGTCCACACAAAATCCAAACGTGGAAGTTACATCAGCAAGCAAAAATGGCATTGTTTTTTTCTCTTATTTTCCCCTCCTCCCTGGGAAATCAGGCACCAGTCAGGCATGTTAATCAATGTCACCTCCAAAACAAGAGGGAAGAGCTGATAAAACAGATGAGACCAAACACAGAGCCCCCCGAGACCCAGCTTAGATGTTTCCCACAGAAGATACCAGACTTATCTCCTCAGATATGGATGACACTCAGACGTCTTCACCATAGAGGTGGTTAAAATGAAGTCCTAACTGGGTGAGAAGAATTTGATGGAGCTTTCTCAGTAGAACAAAGAGCCAGGACTACAGGCACATAGTGAAACAGAGTCAGTCAGAGGAGGGGGGCTTTTGAAGGCTGTAGGTGATGAGAGGTAGACAGACGCTGGACTGATGGGAACCACCACAGCAGAGAACAAACCCGCCCCTTTTTTGCTGGCAGCGCATGAGACATAATACTACAGACAAACTTCAATTACTCTGGAAACATGATACATGCAGTGAAGTGCCTGAGAAAAACCTGCCTTTGTGCAACCATCAGAAGAAGAACATGACATGTTTGTCCCACAACACAAACCTTAACATTTAAATGCTGAACATTTAAGACGTCAGAAGCAGGTTGCACAAGGTTCATCTCCACCAGCACATGCTGTCCCAGCGTTTGGAGGAATGGAGAGTTTGCATTACAACGTTGACATAATGTTCTGGGACATGTTCCTTTCTAGAACCTCAGTCTGCCTAAACATCTCTGATGCTTCTTATCTCACCCTGAGGCCAGCCAGCAGAGCCAGTGTCACATTTCTGCAGCAGACACATGTGCCGGGCTGAACGCGAGAGAACCGGACCTGTTCTTATCAAGCCTGGAGCTCCTGATCCAGACACACAACTTTCTCATATTCTAATCTCAGAGAAACAGAGCAAGAATTCTGATTACGTGTCACATTACAAAGGTGTGTGTGTGTCAGAATGAGAGAGAGAGAGAGAGAGAGAGAGAGAGAAGGCATGTGTATGATAAATAAGATGCATTTTCCCTCTAGTGGTGGCAGTTGGCATTGCAAACCAATTTATCTTTGGAATTGCAAAATTAAAAAAATGTTTTTGAATCATATTTAACTAAAAATTTTAGCATATATTCTAAATTTTGCTAGAAAGCGACAATGAAAAAGATGATCTATCTATTTAGAAAGTAGAAGCCAAAAGAATTAGCGATGCATTTATACAAGAGCAAGTGAACTGTTCTGCTTCATAAAGCACACTGTGAGACTGTGAGAACTCCCACCCTGAGAGTCACTAACCTGACAGTAAAAACAGAGTTAGTGTCATGAATGCAGGAGGGGCGAGTGAGAGCGCGGCTGACCTTTGACTTTTGCAATGAGGGTTCCTGCAGCGCTCAGGATCTCCACTGAATTCAGGGAGTGATGTTTGGAAATCACGGCTTTCAGCACACGCAACAGTTCGCCCAGACGCTGGTGAACCGCTTGGTGCAGACAGTCCTGGTGCTCTGAAACACACACACACACACATAAACACACGTCACAGGCATGTACACTCACACTAGGGTGTTCTGGGTGGTTGCAGTCAAAAACAGGCCAAAAGGTCAAAGGACCTGTGAGAACCTGTCTGATCTCCACAACATCATCATCAGTCATCAGACGTTTCATCACATCTCCTCCCACCACGGTTGACACACAGATTCAGTTTCTGACACATCTGCATTTATTATGTCATTTCCTCCCACAGACACCTGTGGTGTTTCGAACCCTGTTCTGGTCATCAGAGCCACATTAGTGCTGACAGCAGCCTCTGGATTACGGCTGCATGGAAAAGGGGATCAGGGCGACTTTATCCCCATTCTACCTCTGTCTCTGTTCCTGCAGACCAACAAAAAGGTGGAAGTGATGCAGTTGTGGAGGGTGACTGCTGTGGAAATGACATTCAGATGACCAACAATCACAGTGGATTCATACAGTACAGACATGGGCAACAATGTTTAACTATTTAGTTTCATTCCTGTCTGGATCAAAATACATGTTTATCAAAAGTCTAAGATAAAAACACAGATTTATTACAGTCCATCACAATCTACAATGAACATGAAGGCCAGATTTTTACTGTAGAAGCTTACTGCTAAAAAAAATCTGGGTTTATTGTTTACACGCCAGCAGACAATCTGAATGTAAAAGCGTTTGTTGCTCAGACGCTGTATGTCTGCATTTCACAAACCTGACACATTTACTCTGAGACGCTTCCCTTCAGTTTCACAACAATGATTCTTTTCACGAATAAATCTGCTCCTGAAGAATCAATCTCACACCATCATATGAAGACACAGAATGTGATGAACGGTAGGGTCACAGGTCACCGACCGCCAGCCCAAACCTGAGCCTCTTAATTGGTGAGGTCAAATTAAAAGCGCTCTTTTAAAGACATTACATTTTTTAATGACAATAACACACACAAAGCCCCTCAGAGCACAGCTTTCACATGCACACGCATTGCGGCGAGGCGGGGAGGGGTTCAGTTCTGCTCACTGTGTCAGAACAGAGACAGAATAGGGGCCACAAGACCCAGAGCCACCAAACACTCTAAACGGCCCCCCAATTGTTTGGATCCATCCTAAAAAACAAGCAATTAGCACAACTGAGCCCCAAAACAGCAGGAATGATGGGAAGCAAAGAAGCTGACGACTGTAACCCTTTAGCTTCCTGTTTGGGAACAGGACCGAGGTCCAAACATGACCACACCAGCAGACTGATGAAGATTCAACAGTAACAGGTTACATGTTACAGCATAAGAATAAAACCACACACTGGAGACCATGTTTTTGTAAAGTGTTCATAGACCCAATTCCACATTTTTACCCTGGTGGCGTCATGGAAATGCAGCATTCCAGCATGTGATGCCTCTTTAAGTGTAAGAGCAGGAGGCCACACATGTAAACACATGAACACACATAAACAACTTCAGTACAGCGTCACGCTCCTTACCTAGACAACGCTGTTCCTCAGAAGATCAACACACAGAACATAAAACCATTAGCACTGATTTTATGGTGTAAACACTGCAATGAGGAAAAACTATTTCTGGTTAACATTACCCAGAAACCCCTTGCGCTATACAGGAGAATTGTTTCTCAGAATCGCATGTGTTATCAAAACCACAATCTTAAGATTGGTAGTAGTTTATTGTGTTTATTGGGTTAGTACACTTAGAACAGCACAGACTAAATCAACACTTCACAAAACTGGTGTCCTCACAACAAAACCACAGAAAGACTAACACTGACCACATCATCTGATCTCAGGTCAGTAGATCACTTCACATGAGCTCTCTGAAGACAGATCTACACACCACACCAACACCATCTTCAGACATGTTCTCCTGCACATAAATCAGGCGTCTTTCATGTGGACAGAAATGCTGTGATTTCTTTCATTCAGTCAAATCCTGCTCCACCAATCAGAAATAAAAACATTAATAACAATAAAAAATAAAAACTAGACACTGACTGTACCATCCAGGAAAAACAACCACAGTTGGTTGTCCAGGGATAAGCTGTAGACAGGGTTTCCCTCTCACCATGAGGGGCTTTAAAGGGCTTTAAAGGGTCTCAGGACTCAGATACAAACCAGGGCCAATTAATCTTCAACCACCCTTGACTCGTACCAGGAACCCACTGGACCAGAACAAGATTTAACTCAAATCAAGAAGACGGGACTGTTAAATCTTGCAGGGCTCCGGCAGCCCTCACCGTGTGTGTATTTATGTGTGATTTATTCCATTCCTGACACACACATCCTGAAGACACTAATTACAAGATATAATTGCCATCTTGGTTTCCAATCCTTAATCCACAGCAGTGGGGGTTCTTCTGCATGTAGGTTAATCTGTTACCCACGCTGGCTTCTAAGGTTCCTCAGCTGTGGCTATGTTTGTTACCACTGACCAACCCTGTTATTGTAGTTTAAAAAACTGTTTAGCATTGCTTTGTGTTCTGTGTTTCACTGGGTTACAGTTCAAACCTCACTTCCTCTTTAAAATGCAGAATATTTTATGTTTGAAGCTTGAATGAAGATCTCATGGCAACATCTACAATCATCTAAACAAACACAACACAGGATGCAAAAACTACCAATAATCTGACACAATATTAACTCATCTTACATTATGAGAGTCAATAAATCAAAAGTTTCATTAAAAAATGTCCTGTGACAAATTTCACCCACCCTGACTGTAATTGTTCGTGTAAATCTGCAACACGAGAGAATGGAGGAGATTCACAGAAACGAGGGAGCTGTAAAAAAGAATTCAGGAGCAGAACAGAACACAAATCTTGTTTTGTCTCAGCAAAGACCTGCTGGTACAGAGTCTCACACATGTTCAGTTACAGCCTGAAACCTTTTTTAGCTACAATTATAGAAAAACTTTTAAAATAAGAGCAGGTTCCTCATTTACATCAAACAACAATTTACTGCTGCTGATGAAACAAGAAAGTGTAACTGGACCTTCAAAGTCAGTCGGAACTGGACCCAGTAACAGCACCTTTGAAAACCTTCAAATAGACCATAAAAGAAAGTCTTTATTACAGAGCAACGGATGGCGACTCTCAGCGTCTCGTATCTGAAGAGATCTGGTGTACAGCTGCATTCAGATGTAACATCAGAATAAAACACACAGCACAGCTAAATATAGACTGGAGTTTCACGATACACGATTTAAAACAAACCTCTAAACAGCACATTGCTTTTCTCAGAGGAACCAGAACACAAACATTTTCCCATAAAACCTCACAGTGGGATAAAACTGAGCCATATTTCTCACTGATAAATATAACAACACAACAGAAAATCATCTCCATATAAGAGATCTGGCTGAAGGACGGACTGTGTCACATGGGAAAGACAGAAACTGTGAGTCTAAGAACATTCCTGGGCCGGCGCCAGGTATGATGTCACTGTGTGACAAATGAGTGTTTGTGAAACACCTGGTGAAAAGATCTCAGCACTTAATCAGTTAAACATTACAAACACCAGAAACGCTGTGAAAGTGATGAAACATTTCTCACCTTCTGTTGCTCAGTCAGTCATTTATTCCTCCTGCACAATGATTCACAGAAAATGAAAGATTTATGCGGCACTTTAAATGCAGATGACGCCGGGTAAGTGGAAACGCTCTCATGACTCAGTCTGTTCAAATCAGCTGTGAGATAAAACTAATCTTTGTTAACTTCACACAAACACGGTGTGAACAGACTGCCTACGCTTCCCAAAACTAATCTGACACATCTGAACTCATGTGGGGGTCACACAACAGTGGGCCACAGCCCCCAAACTCACCTCACAATGGGGCCAGGAATCACTTTTAGCCGATCACAGGAAGTCCTCCCCAAAAGTTTGTTGAGTCACTAGAAAGTGACAGGAAATATTAACAATTATAAAAATGTGATTCTTGCCTTACGAGCAAAAACTGCTTAAATAAAAATTCCCACAATGCAATGCAGGACACACGCTTTTATCCAGTGACTTACAGTGCATTCAAGCTTAATACATTTGTATAGTTTTGACTGCAGCAGAACAGTGACAGTGATTTACTCCAGTAACTGCTGATGTGAGGCACTACAGCAACAACTGAGGGTTTGTTCTGGAGGAATTTAGGGTATGTGAGGGGGCAGAAAAGCGGCTTTCCCACCCTCAGATCAAAATGATCAGCAGAGACTGAGTCAACATTGATTTAACAGTTAAAAATACACCAGGCTCAAGGTTACGCCGCTATTAACAAACAGGAAACTTGTAAGAGGATCAAACTGTGTGAGATTATGATGGCTAACACTCATTCTGATTGGTGCCATTCTGCTGCTACATGCACATCAAACTACATGCACAGTTTCTGCCAATGTTTACCATGTTAATAGAGACATTTTTATCCTCCAGCATTAAAAACTCTTCAAAGCCTATCTGTGAGGATAAGGACCACCCAGACAATCTGAAATATGAGGAGAACGATATAAATGAGCATCTGATTATTTACCCATCATGCACTTGGGGAGAACAGAAACAGTTTACTGTCCCCTGGGATCTGCTAATAAACAGATCTGCACTCAGAGCAGTTCAGAGTTCACACAGACTTCAGGGCGACTTCAGCAGTTAGTGGATGGATAAACACACCAGCAGGTCTTATCCCTCGACCAATAGCAGCTGGTTCTGCTCTGTATGAGGGCGGTTATGTCCATTTCTCAGCGTGACAGTTGTGTATAATCTCAACAAAGGTGGTGTTTGCCTAGAACTGATGCCCTCAAAAGCACAACACACACTCGCTCTGCTTTCAGATGTCTGAAGAATGAAGAGTCTCTCAAACAGCTCAAAGAGATCAGTGAGGCTTACACGTGTGATCCGAACAGAGCCAGTATTCATTACAGACAAGCTTCTTTTTTGTTTTCTAAATAGCTGACACATGACAAACCTCACGTTCATTGAGTCACACACAACACAAACACCAACGCCACATACAACAAACCCGGCTGTGCGTGACTGAATACACCTGATAAATCTGAAGAGCTTTTCAGAAATAAAGTAGTTCAGAAATAAAGTTTTGGGGTAAGGAAGAAAATTCAGACAATGAAACAACATTGTTAAAACATCACTGCAATCATTTTAACAGCTCACAAAAGCTCCAGACAACTTTTATCAATTAAATAGCTGAAAAGCATTAAACATTCAAACAGCAAACATGTCCAACTATGACTTTAAACAAAGTAAAGAATATTTCTCTCTCTCTACACCCCTCACACTAAACCAAACACTGTCTTCAGAGTTTAGACCCCAAAACAACCCAATTACCAACATGTCCATCATAAACAGCCACTGGACAGGGTCCTGATCTTCATCAATTCCTCTCACTGTGAAGACATCTTTACAGAAGCTGTGGAAACATCATCACTGCAACAGAGTCCATCAAAACCGGATCATAAAATACAAGCATCCCTCTCAAACGGGCCGGGGTATGAGAGCCACTGTTCTGGAACTGCCATTTAAGGTGACATTTAAGGCTTGACTTCTGATTTAAAAAAAGGAAAAAGTTAATATCTACTATAACAGACCACTGTTCCCTCAGGACAATTCTCAAAGTTCCTGCTATTCTTGCATGGGAAAGTCCAATTATTGCCAGAAGCTGCCAGTTTAATCGAGGAACAAACCTAAGAAAAAACAAAACACGCCTCCATCATATCACTGCATGTAAGTAACCAGCTGTTTTAACCTAGTAAAATATCCCTCCACTCACCCTGAAAGAAACAAGGGTCACATACTCACTGCAGAGACAATACCACCATAAAGTGAAGATTTAAACCCCTCTGATTCACAGCAGAGTCACTGAATCCTAACAAATTCTTTCATGCTTGGGTTCAGCCCAACCCACTTCACCAGCAACAATTCAAACTTTGAAGATGTGCACTGATCCAAAACACTAATCGCTCAACTCTACCTCATAATGTTCATTTCCTACACACTACACTCTATAAAACACACTACATGAGTACATGAATATATAGTATATTTATTTGTGACTGTTTGAACAATGTGAATGTTCTTTCACAGTAAATACAACTAAATAAAACCTTGAGACACAGAGCAGCAGATATTTGCCCTTGAGTTCAGATTCAGTTTCATCCAGGACAATTAATCAGTTAAAACTGCCTTTGCTGCATTTAAGTAAATCTCAGCCGATTACAGAAAAGTCTGGCTGTAACTCATGTTCGATTGTTACTCGTTTCACATCATTTCTGCTGATACGGTAGGTTAAGGTTGGGGTTCTAGCAGCAGTCACACACTGGTTCCTCTCAGAGTTACTCAACTGCCCAGCTGGGGTCAAGAACCCTCCATCACCCGACAAACAAAGGCAGAGATTCCTTCAGACCCGAGACAACACGACACAAACACAAAAGGGGCTGAAAAACCCCAGACCTCATCCACGCTCCCCCAGCCTTATTAAGAAATACCCAAGAGAGGGCAAAGATTAGCGCTGGATCCGATCCAAGCGGCACGGCCTCGTGAATACTGTAATCACACACGCAAGAGCAGCCGCCCGCTCATCTGCATCACTCTTCTCTTATAAAAACACTTGTTGCTCTTTTAAAACACTTCATTTAGGTTTACAGAGCAAAGGCTGTTTAATTACACTGAAGTTTATCTTTTGAATACAGCCCAACGACCGATTGCACATTCAAATAACTGGATTAGATGCGCTGTCACACGTCAGAATAAACGCCATCATATCAAGTGGTTCTTCAAAACAACTGGACATCAAAAAACTTCCTTCTATCTCATGAAAGCCATAAAAAGCCATAAACACAAGCAATGCTCTCTGCTGATCCCAACCAATGGCGTGAGTTTTTGGTGACACACGTGAGACAGAAACAACTCATAAATGCCCCAATAAAATGTGGTTTTGACAAACAGTAACTGTAAATAAAGACAAACTAACTCCTGCTTTATCTCTGTTTTATATTTCTGGCACTGATAAAAAAACTTAAATGAAACGTTCTCTCACTGTTATTTAGACAGATAAAACACAAAGAGATGAAAGAGTGAGCATACAGATGCAGTAGGTTTACACCAGACAGAACTCAGTCCTGTAACATCTCTTACCCTTGGTGTTAAAAACTTCTTTGAGTCGAAGCAGCACGTCTGCGAATCTTCTCACATCGTTCACCAGCTGCATTATGTAGTCCGGATCAGAACCCAATGGCTCCACACTGTCTGACCCAGAGCTGATGGAGCTCAGGGACCAGCTCTTTCCCGATCGGCCCAAACCCCACGAGCCCGAGCCAGAGGAGAGCGGGAAGAGATGGGATCCGGGCAGACGCACAATTCCCAGCATGCGTTTGTTCAGCCCTCCTCTGCTCTGCTGCAACATCTCAACACCAAACATCACAGCCGTCCCCGGAAAACCTCAGATACCCAGAGTTTGCTCACCAGAGACCGCAGGACCTGTGCAGGGAGTAACCGTTCAGTTAAACCTCTCATGTCTTCTGATCAAGATGTACTTTCAGAAGGAATTTTTAAGCCATGATCTGTGTGGCCTGAGGTTTAGGAAGCGTGTGAGTGTAAGTTATATAAAGAAGATACCTGTGATTCTCATCACACATCTCAACCACAACATAATAAACAATATTAAATATAAACAAACTAACATAACTTGTTTACAAGTCGGATGATAATAAAGATTTTAGGAGGAAAAATCAAGAGAACAAGAGTTTACAATATAATTCAAAGTGATCTGTGCTGTGCATTAACAGATAAAGTTTATAAGATCATAAACATACAGTAATTTTACAAGTTCCGACACCAGTATAAGCTGTTACACTATATAATACACGATTCACTGCTACTGCCATAATAAATTCAATGTTTACTTCCCAGGTCCATCAGTTTAGGCTTAAACATTTAGTCACACAGTTCTCTATCATATAAGATATTTAAGCACTTACTTGGACGCATATCTTCATCAGATCTTAGAGATAAAACACGATGCGAGGGGCAGCATTGAATCTCCCACCATAACAAACTCGTGCTCTGAACTGATGACGTGTGCGCGCGCCCCGCTCAGCTGCTCGCGTAACTCCGCCCACTCGCGATCATATCCGTTCTGATAGGTTCCGCAGAGTGGTGGGCGGGGCTTCGGTCTCCGCCTTCAATCGCCATGCGCCTGTGTTCTGTGATGTTTCTGTTCTTACAAAATACATATAATCGTTTCATAATATAATCATCTTGTCTGAATAAACTGACTGTTACTGCAGACGCGAGGGGCCATTTTAAAGCATTTATTTAGCCTCATACAGACTCAGTTTTCTATTTAAATGAGAACAGAAACCGAATGTGTAATATTTCATGTCACTGTGTTTATAAGGGACGTAATAAAGCTGCACACACAGTTATGTATAATAATGTTTTAATGACTTTATAAATGAACATAAGTCGCTTTAAGCGCCGTACAGAAATGACTAAACCACACAAGTATGGGTCATTTTCCAAACCAGCCCACAATACCAGTTCAACAGATATATGAGCTGATTATATCTGCGGTATTTACATTCTTATTATAACATGTCATTATTTTGTGCAGTTACTGTAATTATTGTGTCACGTTTTTAACATTATTATTATTTTATCTTTGGTGACCTCTAGTGGCCTCGCTTATAACAGCCCCGCCCACAACGCTGACGTCTTACGTCCACTTTAAGGTCCTTAAAGAGAGTAAATCATAGAAACAGAAACAATTACATGTTCACAGCGTGTTATAAATGACGCACGTATTTATTATTTACACATAAAGTCATTTAAACAGATCATCATTTTAATCTCGTACAGTCTCTCGCAACGCTTGATCTCAGGTTTGTTTAGCGCACTCCGGTCAGGACCCTCCAACAGTCGCACAGCTCAGATTGATCCGTTGGGGCTCAGCGGCAATAACGCGGCGCGATGCGTCAGCCGAGCGCGCGGTACCGGGTCGCGACGGGGTTCTGACCCGGCCCGCTTCCCATGCTGCTGGATCCGGCGGGGCGTTTGTGCTAACGGTTGGTTTCAGTCTGACATGTCAGGCGCGGCCGGCGGAGGGTCTGCGGGGCAGGGCGCCGCCTCCGCGGGCTGCTGCTCCGGTTCCGTGGCGCTGTTAGGCGGAGGATCTGGCATCGCGGGCCGGTTACCGAGCCGGGTACTTGAGCATATCTTCTCCTATCTGGAGCTGCCGGACCTGCTGAGCTGCGCGCTGGTTTGCTGGCACTGGAGCAGCTGTCTGGCGGATGGAAACAGCGAGGTGTGGCGGAGTCTGTGCGCCCGGGTGCTGAGCGACGAGGCGACGCGCTCCGACATCCTCTGCAGCCTCTCAACGTACAGATCTAAAGTGAGACTCTCCGGTTATATAATAATAATAATAATAATAATACTGTCATGCGATCAGTGTGCATTACATATACATTACATATACATTATAATCGTTATCCGGGCCGATCTGTGATTTTACGCAAAAACGCTGTGTGCGTTTCTTTATAATGCTCAGATTGTGTTACAGTATGTTGTTTTTATTATGTGTTTTATTTGTTTATGTAATTTTTTATTTCATCTGTGTGCATCATTTGTATATAGCGGGGTGAGTGGGCGACAGAACGAGGTGGTCTTTAATGGGTGACGTCATTTGTAAATATTGAACACGTAACTGCTGATGTCACAGAATGAGACTAGATGTGTTTTAACTTTACGTTTCTCCAACACAAAATGTGTCCAAATTAGCATAATATTGTCATTTGTGTAGTTATGTGATAGTACTTAACACAAAACATTATGTATCTTTAATATGGTTTTACATGCATGTTTGTTTCGTATTTGTAACAAAGTCACTTAGGAAGATAATTGGACCAAAATATGTTCACTTTAACCTAAATGAAATAGGTGTCTTTAAAATGCTGTTTAAAAAGCACAGGTTTGACAGAACTGTTAATACGGGTTGTGTTTAAATGCACCGACCTGAAGATGTTTTCTGCTGTGTCCTCAGGTGAAGTCTTATCAGCACGCGCTGAGCTCTCACGACTGCTCCAGGAACGTGTACATTAAGAAAAACGGGTTCACCCTTCACCGTAACCCCATCGCCCAGAGCACCGACGGTGCCCGCGGGAAGATCGGCTTCTCGGAGGGCCGGCACGCCTGGGAGATCTGGTGGGAGGGGCCTCTTGGCACGGTCGCTGTGATCGGCATTGCGACTAAAAGAGCCCCCATGCAGTGCCAGGGTTACGTGGCGCTGCTCGGCAGCGACGACCAGAGCTGGGGCTGGAATCTGGTGGACAATAACCTGCTGCACAACGGAGAGGTGAACGGCAACTTCCCCCAGTGCAACAACGCGCCAAAGTACCAGGTGACGTCTGTTGTGTTGGTGTCAGTGATGATGTCTCTGCTGTGTGTGCAGAAACACTCAGACTAATGTTTTTCTAAAGATCAACAAACCTGAGGTTAATGACACCAGCCTAAGCGCACATCAGTACATCAGTGCATCAGGTCAATGAACTACAATCACAGCACCAGAGAGATGGTCTCATAGAGTGTAATAGAACAGACATTTACATGTGTTCATCTGACAGACGCTTTTATCTGTTTTTACTGTTAGTGACTTGCAGTGCATTTGAGACACATTATTATCTGCCTGTAAAATGTCAAAAACCGGAGACACGGCTCTACCAGTTACAAGAAGCAAACTTTTTATTTAATTTGACAACATTTTGTGACTCAGTATTCACACTTTCTCACATCATGTTTTTGATTTAAATGCATTTATTCAGCCTGTTTGTTTCAGACTTTACATATACAGTTTCGCGATGTTTTTGTTTTGTTTGGAGCTCGACTGTGTCGTTATGAATAATGCATGGAACTGAATTTAGATGAGTTATGTCTGACCACTGATCTGTTTACAAAGATCATTATCAGTGCCGGCATTGTTCCAGTGGGTTCGATTCTTAGGGGAACACATGTACTGACATAATGTATTTGTTAAATGCACTCACAAGTCACTTTGGATAAAAGTGAAAAAAAAAAACTCATAAAACAACGTGAAACACCATTTTGTTGTTGTTTCTATTTTACTGCTCCTAAACTCACAACTAAAGGATTTGAGGCTACACACCTGAGAAACTTGGAGTGATTGAGTGATTGACCCTTAGAATTATTGATCAACTGGCATTTTATGAGCCCAACTTGCTTTCCAGTCAGAGAGGCACCAGTTAACCCACAGAGGAGGTTCAGTGTCAGCCAATCGGATCACAGCTTGCCAATGCAGCCTGTGTGTGCTGTATGATTATGTGATTATAGCTGTAAGTGATGCTTGTCTGAGTGTCATGTTATGTGCTGTTTTCCTGCAGATCGGGGAGAGAATACGCGTCATCCTGGACATGGATGATAAGACACTTGCCTTTGAACGTGGATTTGAGTTCCTGGGTGTGGCCTTCCGAGGGCTTCCCAAAACCTGCCTGTTTCCGGCTGTCTCAGCTGTGTATGGAAACACAGAAGTGACTATGGTGTACCTGGGAAAACCGCTGGATGGATAAAATGGATCTTACAGCGGCCGTCAGAACCAGAGAGGCACAGATATGACTCTGGGCTGGTCACATTTGGAGTAAGAAGTGTGTTATCCTGGGATAAGTTGCTGCTGAAGCTGAGGACATCTGCGTCAGTTGAACCTCCATGAACTTCCAGTTCTTTTGATGGGCTGAGGTGATTTTAAAGCAGATTTTATGTAACTTATGAATTGCACTGGGCAGCTTTTTTGATTTGATCAGGTAGGTTGTGAGGCCAAATTAAGTTTTATAATAACTGGATGTTTTACACATGTGTGGAGCAGGAATCTGTGTATCTGAGGACCAGAATGAGTCAAACTTCCACAGAAACTACATGTAGGTAAATGACATGATGTACACATGCCAAACATGCACAATATCCTTCAGTGTCCTTCCCAGTTATCTGCATGCAGTAAACGCATCTCTTCCTCTGGTTTAAAGTTTTCAGGACAAGCAAAGGTGGTACCATGTTACTCTGTTTGTTACTGTACATCTGTGATGTAGAAGTGTATAGTATTTATTTATTAAGGCCTATGTTTGCTATAACTGAGGTTATGGAGACTACAAATAAACTCTCGTGCCAGTCTGTGAATGTATCTCAGTGTTCTGTTGTGTCTTTCGATGTGAATGTATGTGGATTCATTTAATGAGACGTGTCTCCTCTCAGCCACAGGGCGGCGCTAGTGATCAGCCCCGCCACATGGGCCCGGTTATGTTCTGTATATGTGTGTGTTTTACAGCAGCAGTATTTCTCATGTTGCTTTTTGTTTTCTGTTGTCCAGAAACTTCTGTGAGGTTTTAAAAAGCACCAAATGAGGGAAAAGTAACATTCCAGATCTGTGTAACATACTAATGGTATTTAGATGGCAATGAAAAAGTATATAAAAATTATAATATATATATTTTCATAAAATCCTGCATTACAGATCATAATTTAAACAATCTCACAATGTCTCAAACTATGCTTTTGAAAGTACACACAAAATACACATTATGACAATAATACACACTTTTGCCCTGTATTACACTTTACTTTAGTGTCCTTGTTAGTGCTCAGTGCTGTTTAGTTTCCTTGTAGCTCAACTGGCAGTTTTTTTGTTAGCAGCAAAAGTCGGCAGTTCGATTCCCACGAACCACATGTGGACAGATAGATTGTACATCAAAATCACAAAACATCAGACATGACAAGGGTAAGTGTGTTTCTGCTTTCATTTACTAAACAGTCAGTAACGTGTGCTCAGCTGCATAACTGGAGTTATTTCATGTATGAAACATTGGATGGTGCCGCGCTGCAGTCGAGCGAGCAGTAGTGATGGACCGGCATGTTTGTGACAGGAAGGGTGTGATCTCAGCGGTTTCCTCTGCTGTTGTATCTGATGAGTGAAACTCTTTCTCGGGTGTGTTCTGTCACTAGGTTTTGTGGTCTGATGAACTGAAGAGTGCGAAACAGTTTAAATGTGTGCATCATTTTCTCCTTTTCTCATTGCTTGCACTTATTAAATCAGTGATTTAACACAAACTTTTTTCTTCATGTTTTCACACAGACAGTCTGGCTGTCTCCTGCACCAGCATGCGTTCCTGCAGAAACTGCTGCTGCTGCCGCATGTGGTCAGTGTTTTTATTTAACATGCACATTTCTGACCCTGCAGTGGGTGTGTGAATTGATGCGCTGCATTCATGTGACTGCGTTTCCGCTGTTTGCTTGCTTCCGCAATTACTAAACACAAGTGCAGAAGTGCAGATCTCAGGCATCTGACAGGAGACCATGCAAGTCTCTCCACAAACCCATGATCTTCAGTGAACCTCACAGAGGAGCGGAGGGCGCGATCCTGCCTACTGGGGTAAGAGTGTGTGTGTGTGTGTGTGTGTAAAATAAAGAAACTCTGGCTAAATATTAATTACAGATTAAGCTGAGGCTCTGATCCACTGTCTGATCACAGGTCAGATGACAGGTCTGTGTGTTTTTTTGGGGTTTGTCTTTGAGCTGATGTTGCGGGGATGTAATGCACTGTATCTGATTGACATGACATCGCATTAGATAATAAAACATCACACCATCATCTGTACACAAATATTGACCCTTGCTCAGTTTCAGTAATACATTTGTGTAGCACCTCAAGTTATTTTCTAACTCATCCACAAACCTGCACATCCAGAAAACATCCAAACACTCTTTATTTTAAACGGCTAATCTAATCTATTGTCTTTTAAAACAAACTGTTTTACGTTTTTGCTGTTTTATTTATCTTTTAAAACAAAGAAAACCTGGTTTTACCGTTTGTTTTGTAATGTAATGATTTTTAGAACATTTTTAATCTCCTGGTGGTTTTTAAAGCCACAGTAAATGTAGAGAAGCATAAAAATGTCATTTCTAACCTCTGAACGCGAGCGGCAACACCTTTGACTTTACAATCATCTCAGCTGTAGCCACAACACGCCGCTGGCAGCGCCACACATGGACCGCTGGCAGCGCCACACGCGGACCGCTGGCACTACAACAACCACAACATGAAATATACAGTCATTTAAAGTGACATAATTAGTCATGCTAATCCATTTTTAGTAATATTATCATTTTGTAATACATTTTATGCTTCTCAGTACATTGTTTACCACTAACTGAAATGACACACATGTAAAACTGACTGTACACTTGTGTTCTCTAATGCTGTTTCCACTGTCATCACAGGGATCATGGTGTTTGATCGCCCGCCTGTTCTGCTCTCTCGGGTCATGGTATCGGTTCTGCTCGTCCTCCTGTCAGGTTCTGGACACTCACACAGCTCTCCCTGCAGACAGGTGTGTGAGAAATGACTTATTTATTACCTGTAAACTACAAAGTCCCTTAAAAATACAAACTACAAAACCGAATGAACATATTTATCTGTTTCATCAACATACAGTGAGTCTCTAGTGTGATGTTATTCAGTAAAAATGTGCAGGACAGTGTTTATATTGCTTTAATAAAAAAATAAGAAATTTAATAAGAAATATTTGAGTCCATATTTAAATATTTTGAAGTTTTGAAAGTTGGCTTTGATATCTTGACAAAACTGAGCAACTGAAGCACGTTTATAGAATACCTGACTAAAGGAAAACTTTTTTTGCCATGAATGTTAATAAATGATCAACACGTTTGTATTTCTGCTTGTTTGTTTGTTTTTGTTCACAATACATTAGTCTCACAGAATATCCATCTTAATCTTTTTCAATAGAGCAAATTTCTCAGCAAACTGTCGCTAATTATCCTCTTTTTTTCTCTCTCCGTTTCTTCAGATTGAAAACACAGCTTTGTGCAACAGCTGTCAGCTCTCCACGGTACCAACCCATTTATCACAGCAGACTCAGGAGATCTTTCTGGAAAATAATCTTCTGATAGAATTACAAGATGGTTGTCTTTCGAGGTATCCTGTTCTCCGAACCTTCAGCTGTGCAGGAAACCGTCTAAGGACCGTGGAGAAGAACGTCTTCTCTGAATTGCCTCTTCTAGAAAACCTGAATTTTGCAGACAACGATCTTCATTACGGTTACAAGCAGGTCGCCCAGGCATTAAGCTTTGTGACCCAACTGAAGACTCTTGATCTGTCAGGTAATGGCTTCTCAGAAGACATGGTGACTTTGCTGTTACAGAACCTGTCCTCTCTCGAGACTCTTCACCTGTCACGGAATGCTTTGTTGAGGTTGGACGAATCGACCTTCAGAGACCTTCATCAGCTTAAGGAGCTGATCCTAGAGAGGAACTTGTTGTTTGAGATCGACGGTGCGTTTGATCATATGACAAAACTCCAGAGGCTGAACTTGGCCTTCAACTGCTTGCCATGTTTAGTCAAATTTGAAATGACCCAGTTGCTGGTCTTAAACGCCAGCCACAACTCCATTGAATGGTTTATAACCAATCAAAATTTAACAGAGACGTTTCAGCTTGAGACGCTGGATTTGTCTGATAACCGTTTGCTATTTTTTCCTTTCCTTCCAACACGAAACCATATAAGAACTTTGATTTTGTCCAATAATTTGGTAGACTTTTACCAACACTTTCCAAATGAAACATCTTCAAACTGGACCACCAGGGTTGAGTACTACAACCTTGGACAAAATGTGGACAACTTAACAGTGGAGCTCTGGAATGAGAGCCTACATGGAGATCTTTCCAATGTGGAGCTTCTGGACTTGAGCGAGAACAAGGTAAATAACTTTCCTGAGGGATTCATTCAGCAGATGCCTCATCTCCACCGGCTGAAGCTGAGGAGCAACTGTTTACAGACCTTCAGTTTGACATCTAAGGATCTACCAGTGGGTCTCTATGAACTGGATGTTAGCAAAAACAAGCTAACTGAGCTTAAACCCAGCCAAAACAAAAAAAGTGATCTGAATAACCTCACACATCTAAATTTGAGCACCAATGACCTTCAAAATCTCCCACCCAGGATATTTGCAGGTCTGTCAAGTCTCACCACAATAGACCTCAGTCATAACCCAGTGGAGGTGTGTTATTCTGAAGAGTCAGACCACATGAGCTCCTCATGTGTTGTGTGGTCCAACATGGTTTCATTAAAACATCTCTACCTTGCAGACTGTAGCATTCAAAATATCCCATCTTCAGCATTTGAGGGCTCACCCTTAACTCACCTTGAGCTGTCCAATAATCCATACCTACAGATCAGACAAGAATCTTTGGTGAGCCTTAGTAACACTTTGCAGCACCTGGGCCTCAGTAATACAGGTGTCCAACACTTTGATTTTTCTCCATACAGTCATTTGAAATCTTTAAATATCTCTAAAAACTCAATATCAGAGCTTCCTGCTTCCCTGATGTTACTGAACCTCAATCTTCTGGACTTGAGGGACAACATGTTGACAAAAATCCCCTCTGAACACGCGTCCATGTTAGCTCAGAGACTGCGGGCTGTTTACATGAATGGAAATGCCTTTAACTGCTGCCATTTAGACTGGTACAGGACCTTCATGGAGAATAAAGACATTAAAGTGGTTGATCTCTCAGAAATGAGATGTTTGGACTTGAACAACAGGTGGCATAAAGTGATGCTGTTTGATGCAGTGAGCTGCGGCGGCTTCAGTAATGAAGAATCCATTGTGTGGTACTTTCTCCTCTTCTCAACACTCATCATTTCCATTGTGGGCATCTCTGTCATTTATCTGCTTACCTTCAAACCAAGATTGTTGCCTCGTGTTATTAAGAAGAGATGTTGGAGGCCCACATCGTACTGAACAACATGTAAAACTGATGTAAGATGTTCACCTCAGATTTGGGCCATATTGGTCTGTGACTGTAAATGTGTGTAAATTTGTCATTAAAGTTCTGGTTTAGACGTTACATGTTTGGCTGCTGAAAATGTCTTTATGCAAATTTTTTAGGCAAAAATTCTTAATCATACATTTATGCATTTGTAAAATGTTTTCTAACAACAACATCCAGTGCACATTTAATCAGTGTTTGTGTTTCCTCAAAAACAACCTTTAAAAATCTGGCACATTTTATTATTATTATTATTATGTTGGAAATGATTTACATAAATCATCTGTTTGCCTCTCCAGTAATCTGATATTATTTAATATGACTTTGATTTGGGGGGTCACCCAGTATAAAAGTATTTTTTCTCACAATTGTGTGACTGGTTTGTAGAAATTGTGCGTTAGGAGTGTTGCTAAACGTAACAAAGGAAACACAATATTTCCTGTTTTGCTAAGACCTGTAGTAACTGCCCAGCCCAGGTCTTAAATCAGCGGTGATGCGGTTTCACTCCAGGCTGAAGGTCTCAGGGGCCGTTGAAGCTGGATGGGGGGGATCTGAAACAACAGACACTCATTTACTTTCAAGATCATGAAGTGCGATTAGCTTTCACTAACATACATGCAAGTTCTGTTTCACATTATTTCAACATTGTGACTTTAAGAGCAAAATAAATGATGTCTACTAATGATACAACAGGTTGTTTACAGAAATAAGTTTTGCATAACTTTGAAAACACTTTGTCTCAAGTGTGACACACAAGACAATCATGTGACCACAGCGAGTGTCCGCACTGACCGATGCAGCTGTTTACATTCAGTGCACAGAGAATCAAAGTTAAACCGCTAACCCTAAACCAAACTAGCTCAGACCAACATTTGTCTGCATGGGATCTTTCACCAGTTTGTGAGTCGAGTGATAAAACAAAAGAAAAGACAATCGTCACTGAAGCATGGAAAGCTGCTAGTTTGTGTTGGTGTGTGTAAGTGATGATGTGTCAAAAGCCATGTGTGCATGTTAAACCAGACTAACCAGAATACCACTGTGGTGATTCGCTGGGTCATGGTGGTTTAAACAGAAACAAAGAGAAACTAGGGAGCGATTTTACAGACCTGAGCTCATCTTATGAGCTTTAATCCAGGTTAAGATGTTCATCTGTCACCTTTTAGCTTCAGTTTTACTATCATTTGACATCTAATCTTCAGTGCTATGAAAAATGAAGTAATAGTTTCTTTAAATAGTTTCTTCAAAAGCTCTTTGTTACCCTTATTTTTGCAGTGGGATTTAGGATAAACCAAGATGTGTAGTGAGAAGCATGAGATGGACATGATTTTGTCCACCAGGAATAGGCTGGATTGTAAAAATTGGACATTATGCAAAAATGGAGCCAGAAAAGGAGACAGCTTTAAAAGCAGTTTTAACATTTTAAAGGAAAGTGGAAAAATATGAAGTAATTTGCTGAATGTGCATTTTGTCAGAATTTCACATTTAACTTTAAATAGAAGGCAAAAGTGAAGGCAAAAGTGAAGATGTTTCTACATTCTTCTAGAAAGAGGAAATGAGCTTTAGAAACGGCTGCAAACGGAACATGCAGTCAGAAATACACGTGTTATTTATATCAATCATAATGTTTATCTGTTGACTGTGCTTCTTAATTTTAACCTGGGGTTGAAACTTTAACTAGTTTTAACCACAATAAAAACTCATGTGTTTATGTTTCGTTTGAATTATGAATTACTGTTACCAGCATTAGAACAAGGACTGAGAATCTGGTGTGATATGTTTTATTTTGTTCTGCAGAAAGTGTAGAAGATATAAACTATCAGATAAGATGTTGTTATATCACAGCAAATATTCTCCCTGTCAGCAACAAATGTTTCCATGTTTGGATTCACTAGAAACGTACGTGTGGATCAGATTATAATCCAGTGTTTCTTCATGAAGCATGAAGGTTGTGTTAGAGGGACGCTGTGCAGAACTGGAGCTCAGGATGTTTTGAGAATTTCTCTAGTGTCTGTGTTTAATGTCACATCTCTGCTGGTTAAATCAGGCATGAGTTTTATGAAGAAGCAGAAAGAGGCATTTCTCACAGAGCTGTTTTTGGGAAGGAACTGATCTTGCCCTCATGTGAGGCTGTAACGGGCAGCGATATGAACGCCAGCACAGGAAGTCAACAGCCCACTTCCTCTTCACTCATCCATCACTGACCAGCACACATCACTTACACAAGCGCTCACAACAACAGCAACACATGAGCCTGAGGCTGTAAACACACGACAAGAAATAAACAACAGCATCTTCATAAACGAGAAAGTCTTGTACTACATTTGTGCTTGTTCTGCATCTGTAACTCAGGGCAGTTAAACACATTCATGTATCTTTATCTTTTTCATATGTATTTTAGAACATTAATGGGGCATTAATCAACATTATAACACTGTTTGTTCATTTAAGGTTTTGTGTATTAAAAATACCCTGCAGTAGCAGGAACATACTGCGGGACAGCCTGACCTCTACTGGCCGCTGCGAGCATCGCAGTTACTCTGTTTAGTGTGGATGATTCCTGCTGCTGTGCATCTTAAGAAACACTGTCCCTTATGTCCCAATGTTTCCAGATATTAAGCTTTTAAAACATCTTTACCTCTTTTAGGTTATGAACAGAGTGAACCTAAAAGAATACAAATCCTTTAAACCCTCAGCTGATGGTGTTACTACAGTAAATTAATCTGGGACATTATTATGGTAAATGTGTGTAAGAGGCATGTAACTATTTATGTAAAGCTATTTAGAGCGATTGGTTTAAGAATCACCGAGCAGTTTCCTCTCAGCAGCCGTGAGTGTGTGTGTGTGAGTGTGTGTGTGTGTGAGTGTGTGTGTGTGTGTGTGTGAGGCTGAGCTCTTGTCATGTGGAGATCGTCTTCAAACGCTTCACTTCTCTTGTGAAACTGGACTCAAGGGCAGTGAGAAGTTTTGAAATGCCATCATGATGTTGAGCAAACGATGTTGACATCCTCTTCACCAGCTTTATAAACACAACAAAGCAGAAAGCTGGACACACACACACACAAAACGCTTCATCCACAGCTGGAGGAGGAACCAGCAGATGCTGGACACGTTCAGAGGACACGTTCCATCAGCAGCTGTCAGGGCTCTTATTTAAACACATTAAAGGCTCATATGTTGAAGAGCCATTAATTATTATTATTATAATAATTATTATTAATTATTATTATTGCTGGGAAGTATTGCCACAGGTACTGGAGTTCTGTTATGGGATGGTAGAACAGTGTGTCAGAGAACTGGGACACAGTCACGGATCCTGAACATTCTCATGTGTTTGGTGTTCAGCACAGGCCTTGTTCCGGCCCGCATTCATTCCATCACCTGACCCAATATTTCAGGATTTACACTGACACAATAGTCCCAGCGTTTAATGAATTACCTGTGTGTGCAAATTACATGCGACGTTTGTGACCTTCAATAATTAACACTTAAACAACCTTCATAATAAACACCTTTAGACTGTACCTGTTTTCACACACTGTTCAGGAGCTGTTCGCAGGTAAATGTGGCCCATTTTGATCCATTGTAAAGAATGCAGCTGGTTGTCATAAGTGTTGGCGTTTGTATTTTGCAAACATATATTTAAAAACCTTTAGGTGTCATTGGAACATGAAGATATTATAGCAGTCGATCTGTTTACACCAGCGTCATTATTTTCACAGAACCATGACAACTTTACACTTAAGTCATTTCAGCATATATTGCCTCAGAAAGCATCTGATGTTGTTCACGAGGATCCACCAAACATCAGGTTACATCATTTACAACTCAGTTAATAGCAACTGAGTTGAGTTACATTTAAACCAAACAACTCTCTGTTTCAGCCACTAGATGGCAGTATAATAAACGCGTTTCTGTGTGAACTTCATGTGAATGAATCCTGCAGCCCTGAATGTTATTAAAGAATTTAACATTTGAAGAAATGTTTGTATCATTATTTTGCAATTATTATTGCACGTTTGTATTATGACTGTATTGTAATATTACAATATATTATGTATTATTAAACACGTAACTGTATAATGCAGATGCATGTAGAATAAGCTTTTTACACATGCAATAATAAATAACATTTGTAGGCAGAAAAACAGTTCAGTGCTTTTAAAAGCATCACATGTTTGTTTCTGGCTCCCAATGGACTAAAGGGGATAAAATTATGTACAAAAATAAGACAATTAGATTTGCAGAGAAAATATGCGCATGTGTGTCCGGCTCTGAAGCGCGTCTCACTGCTGCCTGCATTCAATGAGACGTCAGCATCAAACACAAACATAAACATATTATAGGAATTACAACATAAACATATTATAGGAATTACAACATAAACATATTATAGGAATTACAACATAAACATATTATAGGAATTA